>SJYO01034137.1:41642826-41688064 GCA_006410555.1 Capra ibex
TTTATCTACCCCTTTGTCACCTTTGTCACAGTCTGAAATAAAACCCCCCGAGGTTTTAGTGACGTCTACCACTGACGTCGGTACTTTAATTTTCTGTGAATGAGGAACCTTCTTTTCGATACTGGTAGGATCTATCGTATAAGGTTTCGTCTCTGTAATGAAACGGTTGTTTCAAGCCAGATCAGTTCCGATACCAAAAAGGTGACCAGTACATACCTACACTCTCAACCTGACACTTCTTCCGACTCGCGACTTCTTAACTACGAAAACTTGACACCACAACCTCTTCTGAGAACTCTCAGGGAACCTGACGTTCCTCTACGTTGGTCAGGTAAGACTTCCTCTAGTCGGGACCCTAAAGAAACCTTCCTTACTACGACTTCGACTTTGAGGTCATGAAACCGGTGGAGTACGTTTCTCAACTGAGTAACCTTTTCTGAGACTACGACCCTCCCTAACCCCCGTCGTCCTCTTCCCCTTCCGTCTCCTACTCTACCGACCTACCGTAGTGACTGAGCTACCTGCACTCAGACTCACTTGAGTCCCTCAACCACTACCTGTCCCTCCGGACCGCACGACGTCAAGTACCCCAACGTTTCTCAGCCTGTGCTGACTCGCTGACTGGACTTGACTTGTGGCGAACCCTTCGGGTATTCTGATTTATTTATACGCCAAACCTAATATCTCGTCTTTCATTTATAATATACGGGATTTTTACGTCTGTACTACCCTGACGGACCAGTAAGTCACCAATTCTTAGGTGGAACGTTACGGTCCCTACACCCAAACTAGGGACCAGTTCCTTGATTCTAGGGTTCGTGACACCCCGTTGGTTCGGGTACGTTGTGTTGAGGACTCGGGGACCAGGTTTCGAACGTACGTGTTGACCTTTCGGGTACGGTGTCGATGACTCGGACACGCGGTGTTACTTTCTGTGACGTACTAAGTTGTTTCTAGGACGTACGGCGTTGATCCTAGGTTCCGTCTGTTTATTTATGTGCAAAATTTTGCGTCTGTACTATATTCTTATATTCGACCCTTCTATTCTCACTTTCGTCACCTTTCATTTCCGTTTCGTTTAAGTATTCTTTTTAAACGTTACACCAAGGGAGTAGAAATTTGTCGACGACTAATTTCTTATGGTAGAATTATAGCTGTTTATTTAATTATATCCATTCGTATATATATAGATTCTCAACTTTTTTTCTTACGATTCTTTCTACTTTATTAGGTGTTTTTAACGTTCCACCTTTTCTCTAATTTCTTCTTTTTCTTTATACATCTTAAGAAATACAAGAATTTTTCATTACGTATAACGGACTTCTTTGACTCCTAAGTGATAGTATTTTTGAATGTCAAAGTCCCATTAGTGACATATTTTGGATTTTGAAAGATAAATGTACTTTTTTTACGTGTTTATCTATTTCGTTATCTTATGTACAACCTTTTACGAGTGTTTTGATATTTTACGTTTTGTGTTATGTTTTATTAGAATGTCCTTATTCTGTTTTAACTAGACAGTCTGGTCATTTATATTTACTTGAGTGGAGTAGACGATTTTCTTTTATTGAAAACCTTACCGAGAATTTCGTTTAGACTCGATGTGTAGTATGTACTCTCTGTGAAGAATTCACTTCACCAAGTCTTTCCAACTTTTGTTTTCTTACTCATTTTATCTGGTCTGTTTGTGTTTTTGTCTTTCCTTTGTTCAATCAGTAGAACAGACTACAGTCTGTTCCGTCTTGTGTCCTGTTTCTAGTAATTTACTCAGTTTCCACCCAAAGAATAAAACAACTTTTCACGTTAATTGGCTCCACTACCTTTATGACTTTCTGTATCGTTCCTACTTCGAAGGAACTTCACCTAGGGGGTCTGGGTTGGTTCGAAAGACTACTGACTCTGGACTCGATTATCAAACTGACGTTAGAGTCTCTAGGATTCTCTTAGTGGGTCGATTCGACGTGGACCTAAGGACTGGGATTTTTTAGCACACTCTAAAAACTTTTCAATAACAACAAATTTCAGTGATCCAAAAACCCTTCCCTTACCGTTGGGTGAGGTCATAAGAACGGACCTCTTAGGGTACCTGTCTCTTCGAACAGTCCGATGTCAGATACCCCAACGTTTCTCAGTCTGTACTGACTCACTGATAGTGAGTGTTCAAAACCTCACTAAAGAATGTGTCATTGGTTATTGATTATTTTTTCTGTCATTACTTACTTGTATTTCACTTTCTTTATTTAATAGTGTCTCTTTAATTGATCTTTTGTCTTTCATTATATGGATTTATTTAAGTTTCAATTAAATAAAATTCCTTTTTGAAATTGATCTATTTGATAATGGATGTGATTAAGTCTGTTTTCTCGTATTTAAGTGTTCTTTACTATTTCAACTTTATTGATGTCTATGGTACCTTTACTTTTCTTATTATACTCGGATGTAATGAGTCTAGATACTTTTATTTAGACTTTTTAGTTTACTTTACTTATTAAAAAAATCCTTTTATATTAAATGGTTTTATTTAGGTTTTCTCTTTTAGATTTGTCGGTTAATAGTCACTCTTGTGTCTCTTTAAACAGTTTTACAATAGGGAGGGCACTTTGTAGTCCAAGTCCACCACAGTGTTTGCTCAAAGCGTTTTAGAGGATCTTTGTGTATGAAAGTAACGATAAATTTAAGGTCTAAATGTTAAACTCCATAGTCTTTTCTTCGTTTCACAGGTTCAATAAGTTACTTCTTTTTTGATTGTTTCTAATCAGTGTCTTTCTTTTGATATTTACTTAGAGTGTTTATACTTGTAGTTACATTTTTAAGATTATAATCGTTTGTATTAGGTTATGATGTAAATTTCTTTTAATGTCCTGAAGGGACCACCAGGTTATCAATTCTTAAACGGACGGTTAAGTCCTCTATGTCCTTATAGGGTGTACGACGTCCCGTCGATTCGGACACACGGTGTTGATGACTTCTCGGGATCTCGGGTACGAGGTGTTCTCTTCGGCGACGTTACTCTGTGGGTGCGTGACGTGGATCTCATCGGGGACGAGCGACGTTGACCTCCTTTGGACACACGTTGTTACTTCTGGGTGACATCGGTTTGAAAAAAATTAATTTCTTTTAATATCATACTGTTTAACAGGAATGACATCTTTACATTCCGACTAAGTTATAATTATTTAGATCAATATATTTTCACAATCAACGAGTCAACACAGACTGAGACACTGAAGTACCTGACATCGGGTAGTCCGAGGAGAAAGGTATCTTAAGAAGTCCGTTCTTATGACCTCACCCATCGGTAAGGGAAGAGGTCCCCTAGAAGGAGTGGGTCCCTAGTTTGGGTTCCGTCTAAGAAATGGTGATCGTGGTGGATCCTTCGGTCGTCAGTATAGTTCACACTCACCAAGTCGACACAGGTTGAGAAACACTGGGGTACCGAGGAGACAGGTACCCTGAGAGGTCCGTTCTTATGACCTCACCCAAGGGACCCAGTCCTTCACCCCTACAAGGACTGAGTCTCTAAATTGGGTCCAGAGGGTGTGACGTCCGTCTAAGAAATGGTAAACTGGGTAGTCCCTTCGGGTCAGTTAGTAAAATTATCGAGGTCTCTCTTGTTAGTATGCTAGTATAAATTTCTACGACTTTTTCATAAACTATTTTGAGTTGTAAATACGATCTAAATTTTTTTTGGAAGTTATTTTTTCTTTAACCACATATCAAGGAATTGTACTATTCTACGAAGATGGAGTCGGGTTTTCGACTGTAATATGAATCACCCGTTTGGTGAAGTCGTAAGAATGGAACTCTTGGGGTACTTATCATACTTTTCCTTTTTTCTATACTGTGACTTTCTACTTGAGGGGTCCAACCATCCACGGGTTATACGATGATCTCTTCTCTCTTCTTTATGGAGGTCTTCCTTACTTCTCCGACTCAGTTTCGTCTATGTTGGTTACGGGTCAACACCTACACAGACCACCACTTTTATTTCAGACTACGACATTTCTTGTTATAACGTATCGTTGGACCTTCCAATCCAGGTGCTCAGTTCAATTCGACCTTCACCAGTTTGTCCTCTACCGTTCTCACTTGCAATTGTAAAATCCTTAGTCACTTGATTTTACCTGACCTTACCCCCTTAAATTAAGTCTACTGTTAATATAGACGATGACGCCCGTTCTTACGGAATCTTTATCTCATCGGGAGTATTAGTTGTTTTCTCCGACTTTACACCATAAACCTATGCTAGAGTTTTTGCTCTTTTGTTAAAGACAAGAAAAGGTTCCGTTTAGTATGTCTTAGTGTCATTAGGTTCAGATACGGGGTTGGCGATTATGGTTTCTTCGACTTCAACTTTCCAAGATTTTTCTGGATGTTCTGGAAGTTCTTGATTGTGGTTTTTTTCTACAGGAAAAGCAGGATCCCTTGACCTTATGGGTTCATCCTTCAGTTCTCTATGTCCGTTCAAACCGAAACCTCATGTTTTACTTCGTCCCGTTTCCGATTATCTCAAAACGGTTCTTATCGTCACCATTATCGTTTGTGGAAGAAGGTTGTCGTGTTCTCTTCTGAGATGTGTACCTGTAGTAGTCTACCAGTTATGACTTTAGTCTGACTAATATAAGAAACGTCGGTTGTTACCTCTTCGTGATATGTCAGTCGTTTTTGTTCTGGTCCTCGACTGACACCGAGTCTAGTACTTGAAGAATAACATTTTAAGTCTGAGTTTAAATTCTTTCATCCCTTTTGGTACTCCGGTTAAACCATACTGGATTTAGTTTAGGGAATACTAATATGTCATCTTCACTGTCATCTAAGTTCCCTAGTCTAGAGTATCTCACGGACTTCTTGATACCTGTCTCCAAGCATTGTAACATCTCCTCCGTCACTAGTTTTGGTGGAGTTCTTTTTCTTTACGTTTTTCCGTTTTACTAACAGACTTCTCCGGAATGTTTATCGACTCTTTTCTTCTCTTCGTTTTCCGTTTCCTCTTTTCCTTTCTATATAAGTAGACCTACGTCTCAATGTTTCTTATCGTTCCTCTTTATTCTTTCGAAAGGATTCACTTGTTACGTCGCTTTGTCTCCTTTTGTTATCTTACTCCCTCTGATCTCTAGAGAAGTTCTTTTAATCTCTAGGGTTCCCTTGTGAAGTGCGTTTCTACCCGAGTTATTTCCTGTCTTTACGATACCTGGATTGTCTTCGTTTTCCATAATTCTTCACCACCGTTCCTATGTGTCTTCTTGATATGTTTTTTAGAATTACTGGGTCTATGGTGTTACCACACTAGTGAGTGGATCTCGGTCTGTAGGACCTTACACTTCAATTTTCCCGGAATCCTTGGTAGTGATACTTGTTTCGATCCCCTTCACTATCTTAAGGTCGACTCGATAAAGTTCAGATTTTCTACTACGACACTTTTACGACGTGAATTATACGGTCGTTTAAACCTTTTGAGTCGTCACCGGTGTCCTGACCTTTTCCAGTCAAAAGTAAGGTTAGGGTTTCTTCCCGTTACGGTTTCTTACGAGGTTGATGGTTGTTAACGTGAATAAAATGTACACTACGAGTTTTAAGAAGTTCGGAACGCAGTTGTGATGTACTTGGCTCTTGAAGGTCTACAAGTTCGACTTAAATCTTTTCCGACTCCTTAGTTTCTAGTTTTACGGTTGTGTACAACCTAGTATCTTTTTCGTTCTCTTAAGGTCTTTTTGTAGATGAAGAGGAAGTAACTGATGTGATTTCGGAAACTGAAACACATAGTGTTGTTTGACACCTTTTAAAAATTTCTCTACCCTTATGGTCTGGTGAAATGGATGGAGGACGCTTTGGATATACGACCAGTTCTTCGTTGTAAATATTGGCCTGTACCTTGTTGTCTAACCAAGTTTTAACCCTTTACTCATGTAGTTCCGACATGTAACAGTAGAACGACTAAATTGAATACACGTCTCATGGAGTACGCTTTACGACACGACCTACTTCGTGTTCGACCTTAGTTCTAACACATCTCTTCAGAATTATTGGAGTCTATACGTCTACTGTGGTGAGAATACTGTCTTTCGCTTCTCCTTGATTTCTCGAAGAACTACTCTCACTTTCTCGTCTCACTTCTCCTCTCACTTTTTCAACCGAATTTTGAGTTGTAGGTTTTGCGATTCTATTACCGTAAGTCAGGTGCGATTCTATTACCGTAGTATAGTACCGTTTATCTACCACTTTGTTACCTTTATCACTGTCTAAAACAAAAGAATCCAGGGTTTAGTGACGTCTATCACTGACGTCCGTACTTTATTTGTCTGTGAACGAAGAACCTTCTTTTGCATACTATTTGAGTCGCATAATTTTTCGTCTGTGTAATGAACCAACTGCTTACAGACATATCAGTTTCAATGCCAAAAAGGTCATCAGTACATACTTAAACTTTCAACCTAGTGTTTCTTCCCGACTCGTGGTTTCTTAACTACGAAAGTGTGACAACCCGACCTGTTCTGAGAACTGTCAGGGAACCTGTCGTTCCTCTTTATAGGTCAGTTAGGATTTCCTTTAGTCAGGACTTATAAGTAAGTTTCCTGATTACGACTTCTACTTCGAGGTTATCAAACCGGAGGACTACGTTTCTCGGTTGAGTAACCTTTTCTAGGACTACGACCCTTTCAGACCTCCGTCCTCCTCTTCCCTCACTGTCTCCTACTCTACTAACCTACCGTAGTGGTTGAGTTACTTGGACTCAAACTCGTTCGAGGTCCTCTACCACTTTCCTGTACCTTCGAACCGTACGATGTCAGGTAACCCCACGTTTCTCTACCTGTGCTGACTTGTTGTTCTTGTTGTGAATCACCTTTTCGTAATCTCTTTAAGAGGGACTTCAGTACTTACTCAATTGGTAATGTGATAGTGGTAATAACGAATTAAAAAGTCTTACATAACAGTTTTACAATCTATTCTCTTTCTTTGATCTCCGTCTTTTAACTTTTCCTTCTTTATGTTGGTACAAACGTTACTATGCTATAAACTTTTTAGATTTTTCTATTAGACTTTTTGATTATTTTAGTTTCTCTTGAGTCATAACTATCTGTTTTTAATCAACGAAAACATATATCTTTGTAAGTGACCGGTAGTCTATTTCCCTCTTTTTTGAAAGTAAATGTTCTCGTTGTTTTTGTATTCTATCTTTAGTTGAAATTTTTGCACGTTTTATGTAGACTCCATTTGATTTTGTACGGAGTTCCTACGTTTTTCTAATTCGTTTAATTTTCGGTACACTAGGAGAATCTAAATGACAGTATTTCGACAGTCAAGAGTGACAATCCGATATATAGATTGGACTAGGATTATTTACATAGTTAACTAAATGAGACTTCACTCTTTTTGATTGTGACAACACCTTTTCTTTAATTAATCGTTCAAATCGGTCCTTTTTAGACTTGTTCACCTCATTCTTCTTCCTTGGTCGGGTCTCTTTATTACTTATACAAATAATTTTATCATGGTATACTTATCTCTCTTTGACGTGTCTAAACTTCCAGGTCTTTGACTGTATATAAACCCAAACATACATCATATGTTGGTTTGGATCATATACTATTTTTACGAGAGACCTTAGTCTTACCTTTTCTTTCGAATAAGTCATTTACCAAACCATTATCCTTTCGTTGAAGGTTATCTTATTCAGGTTTTATCCAGTTTATAGATTTATATTTTTTATTTTCTTAAGATCTTGTTCTTTTAATGAAATATTAAATTATCGTCCCTTCTAGAAATCTAATACTGTGATTTGAGTCTTCGGTATTTTATAATCTACCATCATTTTTTTTGTTAGACTTTCAGTTTTTAATTGTATTCGTTTTAGTTCTGTTTTGACCATTTTATCATAAACGTTGAGTATACTTATACTGTTTCCGACGGAAAGGATTATATTTAATCAAGGATGTTTAGTTCTTTTCTTATTGTAGAGTTGTCTTTTTTTACTTAAGTTTTATACTTAGTTCCTTGTCTATGTCGTCTTTCCTTTTATATTTACCAGTATTTATAGACCTTACCAAAAGTTGTAACGAGAATTCTTTTTACACTTTTGTTTTGATATAACGATATAACTTTCCAGTAAAAAAGGATATTAAACCGTTTCTGGTCTTTTGCGTCATTACGTGACACAACTGTTTCGATTTCCTTTTCTCTACAAAAGAATGTGACGATCGTTATGACGTTAGAGAGGACACTCTTTACACCATTTAAAATAGTTTTACGTATATGGAAAGTGACTAAAAAGAAGATTATTGATTATCGTTTCCTACCTTTGTTTCCAGGTAGTTGTCATCTGACCAATTTATTCAATGTCACATACGGGTCCTCACCCTAAAGACCCAGTGTACCATCAAGATAAAAATAAAAAATTTCTTGGAGATGGAACATGAGGTCTCGTCGACGTGGTTAACTGTAAAGGGCGGTTGTCATATCCTCTCAAAGGAAAAGAAGTGTAGGAGAGGTCGTAAATAACAAACATCTGAAAAACTACTACCGGTAAGACTGGTCACATTCCACCATGGAGTAATATCAAAACTAGACGTAAAGAGATTATTAATCACTACAACTTATAGAAAAGTGCCCGGAAGACCGGTAGATATACAGTGTGTTTAATTTTTTTTTTTTTTCTTTAATCCTCCTCACCTCTCCCTTTTTCCTGTTAAAGGTCAGGGAGTAATCAAGAGTAAGTACAGGCCAGTTCTTCTCTATCTCCAGTCCGGTATGCATTCAAACTGTGGTGTGTATTTTTTATAGACTTGTTGTTGTTTTTTGTGTGAGACTGAAGTATAGATGGTCGTATATTCGTTTACTTCTTTAATGATTTAGACTTGGGGAGTTTAGTTTAATTTACTCATCTCTGATTTAGGTCGTGAACTTAATAGAAGTTCAAGAGTCAACCATAGTATATACGTAAAATGTTAAAATTTATTTTAAAACGTCAAATCCGAAATTTTCACGTACGAAACCCCCGACCTATATATGTATGTATATATATATATACATACATACCCATATATTCATGCGACGACGAAATATACCGCGAAGGGACCACCGAGTCACCATTTCTTAGACCAACATTACGTCCTCTGTACCCAAACTAAGGACCCAGTCCTTCTAGAGGACCTCTTCCCTTACCGTTAGGTGGGGTCTTGAGAACGGACCTCTTAGGGTGTCTGTCTCTTTGGACCGCCCGATATCAGATATCTCAGCTTTTCTCAAATTGTGTTGACTTCACTGAATCGTACGTCGTTCGTACATATATACAAATATATATATATATTCATGGGACGTCGAAATATACGAAGTCACACAGAGAAAAAGGGAGAAACAGAAGTCACTAAAATCTTTTAGACAAGATAAGTAAGAGATTGGGTCAACAGGAGTTAGTCCCCGTTATACAGGACGGGAAGGTTCTTGCACACCATTACAGAACCCTATAAAACCCAACCGTGTCTACCCCACTCCTTACGATGACCGTAAGTCATCCCCCTCCGGTATTTATGAATATTTGTAATGAAGATTCGTAGGATGTCACATATCCTGTTAGAGAGTGTTGTTAATAAGACTGTGTTTTACAGTTATACAAACTCTAATTCTTTGAAACGAGACCCTGAAGGGACCGCCAGGTCACCAATTCTTAGGTAAACGTTACCTCTCCTGTGTCCAAACTAGGGACCAGTCCCTTCTAAGGTGTACGATGCCCCGTTCGTTCGGGTACGTGGTGTTGATGACTCGGGTACTGGTGTTGATGACTCGGGTACTGGCGTTGATGACTTCAGACGTGAGACCTCGGGCACGAGACGTTGTCTCTTCGGTGACGTTACTCTTCGGACACGTGGTGTTGGTTCTCATTGGGGGCTAGTGACGTCGATCTCTTTCGGACGCGTCGTTACTTGTGGGTCGTGTCGGTATTTGTTTACATACGAAAAAAAAAAATTTCCTTTATTTGAAACGAAATTAGACTTTCTCTATAGTACAAACCAAGTTCAGTTAAAAGGGAAACCGTCATAGGAAGATCTCCACTCGACTCGGACATCCAATTCTTCACTGGAAGTAAGAGTTTCTCAGAGGTTAGTGATGTATATAAGTAAGGGAGTGTGTGAGTGAGTGAGTAAGTTAGGAAGTATCGAAATGATCCTTTTTTTGTGTCGTATTCTCTTTGTATAAATGACAGGTTTAACCCTGTGATACCTCCCGACATTTATTAATACGACCTGACAGCCTCATTTGGTTCTTCCAGGACCCATTTAGTTTAGTAGAACGTGGAATTATTTGACCGTCGTTCGTCACAAGTTTTACTATCTATTCTGTGCCTCCGTAAGGATTACCGTTGGTCAACCCTCCTCTTTGAAACGAGTCAGCCAGTGAAGTCAACACAGACTGAGACACGCTGGAGGTATCTTCCGTCGGGTGGTCCGAGGGGGTAGGGACCCTAAGAGGTCCGTTCTTGTGACCTCACCCAACGGTAAACGAAGAGGTTACGTACTTTCACTTTTCACTTTCACTTCAGTGATTCAGCACAGACTGAGAATCGCTGGGGTACCTGACGTCGGATGGTCCGAGGAGGTAGGTACCCTAAAAGGTCCGTTTTCATGACCTCACCCCACGGTAACGGGAGAGGAGACCCGTTATCCTGGTTTATAGTTTCGACTTCGATTTCTAATAAGGACCAAGGTCACAACTACTCTAGTGCTGTTTTTTCAGGTCACACTTTAGTATTGGTGATGTTGTCTTAAAATAAAACCTTCCCTTTTTTTATTTGTATTTTGAGTCTTGTATGTTTCTTATATTTGGGACGATCTCCGTAATGAGAACGGACCTTTTAGGGTACCTGTCCCCTCGGTCCATCCGAGGTGAGGCACCCCAACCCTTCAGCCTGTGCTGACTCGCTGAAGTGAAATTGAAAAGTGAAAGTACGTAACCTCTTCCTTTACCGTCGGGTGAGGTCACAAGAACGGACCTCTTAGGGTCCCTATCCCCTCGGACCACCCGACGGCAGGTATCCCAACGTGTCTCAGCCTGTGCTGACTTCGCTGAATCGTCGTCGTCGTCTCCGTAATAGTCAAGTCAGCGAGTCAGCACAGGCTAAGAAACAGTGAAGTACCTGACGTCGTACGGTCCGGAAGGACATGTAGTGGTTGAAGGTCTCAAATGAGTTTGAGTACAGGTGACTCAGCCACTACGGTAGGATAGAGTAGGAGACAGTAGGGGAAGAGGAGAGCGGAAGTTAGAAATGGTCGTAGTCAAGTCAAGTCAAGTCAGCGAGTCAGTACAAGCTGAGAGACACTGGGGTACTTAACGTCGTACGGTCCTGAGGGACAGGTAGTGGTTGAGGGCCTCAAGTGAGTTTGAGTACAGGTAGCTCAGTCACTACGGTAGGTCGGTAGAGTAGGAGATAACAAGGGAAGAGGAGGACGGGGGTTAGGGAGGGTCGTAGTCTCAGAAAAGGTTACTCAGTTGAGAAGTGTACTCCACCGGTTTCATTACCTCAAAGTCGATATCGTAGTAAGGAAGGTTTCTTGTGGGTCCTGACTAGAGGAAATCTTACCTGACCAACCTAGAGGAACGTCAGGTTCCCTGAGAGTTCAGAAGAGGTTGTGGTGTCAAGTTTTCGTAGTTAAGAAACCACGAGTCGAAAGAAGTGTCAGGTTGAGAGTGTAGGTATGTACTGGTCACCTTTTTGGTATCGGAACTGATCTACCTGGAATCAGCCGTTTCATTACAGAGTTGAAAACTTATACGATAGATCCAACCAGTATTGAAAGGAAGGTTCCTCATTCGCAGAAAATTAAAGTACCGACGTCAGTGGTAGACGTCACTAAAACCTCGGGGGTTTTTATTTCAGACTGTCAAAGGTGACAAAGGGGTAGATAAAGGGTACTTCATTACCCTGGTCTACGGTACTAGAAGTAAAAGACTTACAACTCGAAATTCGGTTGAAAAAGTGAGAGAGTGAAAGTAGTTCTCCGAAAAATCAAGGAGAAGTGAAAGACGGTATTCCCACCACAGTAGACGTATAGAGTCCAATAACTCTAAAGAGGGCCGTTAGAACTAAGGTCGAACACTAAGAAGGTCGGGTCGTAAAGCGTACTACATGAGACGTATATTCAATTTATTCGTCCCACTGTTATATGTCGGAACTGTATGAGGAAAAGGACAAACCTTGGTCAGACAACAAGTACAGGGTCGTAGTCCCAGAAAAGTTTACTCAGTCGAGAAGTGTAGTCCGCCGGTTTCATAACCTCAAAGTCAAAGTCGTAGTCAGGAAGGTTACTTATTAGTCCTAACTGAAGGAAATCCTACCTGACCAACCTAGAGGAACGTCAGGTACCCTGAGAGTTCTCAGAAGAGGTTGTCGTGTGGAATTTTCGGAGTTTGGAAGCCGTGAGTCGAAAGAAATATCAGGTTGAGAGTGTAGGTATGTACTGATGACCTTTTTGGTATCGGAACTGATCTGTCTGGAAACAACCGTTTCATTACAGAGACGAAAAATTATACGACAGATCCAACCAGTATTGAAAAGAAGATTTCTCATTCGCAGAAAATTAAAGTACCAACGTCAGTGGTAGACGTTACTAAAATCTCAGGGGGTTTTATTTCAGACAGTGACAAAGGTGACAAAGGGGTAGATAAACGGTACTTCACTACCCTGGTCTACGGTACTAGAATCAAAAGACTTACAACTCGAAATTCGGTTGAAAAAGTGAGAGGAGAAAGTGAAAGTAGTTTTCCGAGAAATCAAGAAGAAGTGAAAGACGGTATTCCCACCACAGTAAACGTATAGACTCCAATAACTGTAAAGAGGGTCTTTAGAACTAAAGTCGAACACGAAGGAGGTCGGGTCACAAAGAGTACTATATGAGACGTATATTCAATTTGTTCATCCCACTGTTATATGTCGGAACTACATGCGGAAAGGGTTAAACCTTGTTCAGACACCAAGGCACAGGTTAAGATTGACAACGAAGGACTTGCGGTATTTCTAAAGAGTCCTTCGTCCAGTCCACCAGACCATAAGGGTAGAGAAATTCTTAAAAGGTATCTCCGTAATATTTCTATGATTTTGTTTGTTTGTTTATTTGGGACATATAGCGAGCGTGTA
The DNA here is from genome assembly GCA_006410555.1 of Capra ibex. NCBI lineage: Eukaryota > Metazoa > Chordata > Mammalia > Artiodactyla > Bovidae > Capra > Capra ibex. The sequence continues at coordinate 41,655,953 of SJYO01034137.1, forward strand.
TCATCCATAAAGTGTTTTAGTCGCCTTCTTATTCAGATGTACCAGAATAGACGGTACACCTTTGGAAAGAGGTAAAGTTAACAATAAAATTAAGTACACTAAAGGATTTGAATGTAGATTCTACGTGTTTTATCCCGATGGTGGGGAAGACACGACATTATTTTTTAATGTTTAAAACCCAAACAGTTTTGTGTTGTTTTGGTGACTCTACTCTATTTATTAATATTTGCGGTCACTTCAGAGAAAGAACAAAAGGAAAACTAGACATTCCAATGATCATCTACTCTATTAGAAAATAAATATGACGTACACCATTTTAAAGCTTTGTCCTAAAAACGCAGGTAGTGTAAGAGGGAGGTATTAATTCGGACATCCCGACCGACCGACTATAAAAAATTACGCCTCGAACAGTTAAAGACAATTGTGATTAAATCTCAAGTGGCGAGGTATATCGTACCTTTTTACTCCCGTTTTGTAAAATATATTTTTTGTAAAACTCTCCTCAACTTGTTTACCTTTTAGGAAATAAGTGGCTGAAGAGTCGTGAAGACAAGACGACTGTCGGGACCAAAGATGTCACCACGTGTGTTCGAGTCGAAGGTGCAAACTAAAAGGGTCCAAGGAGCGAGGCGGGAGGAGAAGGAAAGTATGTACGGGAGGACGATATTTATTTACGAGGGAGGGTGAAACGGTACACAACAGAAAAATTAATATGGGGTTTGAGATTAGCTCAGTCAGGTCCAGAACAAAACGGTAATTGAGCCCTTCTTTTCTCCGACGGAGGACGTAAAGTGTCCTTTGTAATGTTCCCGTCTGGTTCCGAAAGTAGAACAAGGTGGAAGTCGTCTGTCTTGTTATCCGTCGATATTAGAGCACTGTGGGTGTTGATTAAATAGGTTGGTCTTCTGTCCATCGTGAGACGTGACGGTGAGGACAGACTTCTCTACGTCATTTATGAGTCGAATTATCATCGAAGAGGCCGTCCTCCCGTCGTATAGTGTCGTACCGCAAAAATATTAGAAGGACCGTACGGCTGTCGGTCCTCGTGCCGGCACGTAGAGGGAGGAGTCACCTCGAGTCCTACGTACATTGACAATCTACCACTGTGTAACACGGAAATTCGTTCAAATTGACAAAATATAGGGGAGACTAGACGTCGAAACATGTAGACAATTCGACGGAGAATTTGAAGACACCCGCGTAGAAACCTCGGTGAGGAACTTCGAGTCGTATGCAACATCCGGATCACGTCTCAAAGAAACACTAACGGAGAACAAATAGACACTCCTCTAAGAGACGACGTGACGTTCCGGTGTCGATTTACGTAGTAGAACCGGTTTCTCTAGCATTATTGGAACACTGTCAGTTCTCGTTATGTGAATCGGTACCGACTTGTTTTTCGTACAGACCTCTTCGAGAGTAAATTTTTGTTTACGTTTTTTCGGCGAGTAAAAAATTTGTAATTAATAAAGGGTGTACTGACACCTAGTAAACCCGAAGTCGACTAGACTAAGGTTTTCAAATATAATCAGTCCTAAGAGACCTCTTCTATATACCTGTATACTCTCTTCCTAATAATCTCCTTATCCGGGTACACTAATGCCTCCGACTCTTTAGAGTACTATCCTACAGCCGTTCGACCTCTTGATCCTTTCGGGTACTGTGTTGAGTCGGACTTAGGTTTCCGAACTCTTGGTTCTCGAAGTCTCTGGCTCCCGTTCTCTTCTGTCTACAGGGTCGAATTATCCTCTCATTTCAGTGGGAAGGAAGTGGAAAAACAAGATTAAGTCCAAGAGTTGTCTAACCTACTACGAACAAATGTAACCCCTCCCATCAGTTAAGTTTGTGATTAAAGGAGGTCTTTAGAGGGGTGTATGTGTGGGTCTTTGTTGTAAAATAGTCAATAGACCCGTAGGGAAACGGTCCTATTTGACTGTGTATTTTAATTAGTAGTGTTTTTACATTCAACCCAGTTCCAGACGAGGTGCACAGAGTAGTAAGAATTTGTTCTGATGGGTTCCGTACAAGAAGGATACTACCTTACGTTGAAACAAAATTCAGAACGTAGAAACCGATTGAAAGGTAACCGGTTTCGTTTAGTACACCTACCAGTCTGTCTTCAGTTCTCTGTCCCACCACGTGAGACGAACAGTACTCTGATTTCGTTCAGTGTCCCGGTTCCAGTCGTAGTTTCTCCGTCCCTTTATTTAAGGAGGGTCCTTTGATCCTCATCCCCTCCTTCACTCTTAAACGACTTGTTGTTAGATTCGATGTTGTGATAGGGGTAGATATTTTGTCTCGATCGTGACTCCTGACGACAAACGGTCTATGACCCTTCGACGTATATGACTCAGGTGGTCATACCCAAGGTAAAGAATTTCTGCGGTTCCTGTGGCGCCTTCCTGTCTGTTGACTTTCCAGAACTCCTGGACTGTAGTTCTATTTCTCCCGTTGAGATCCTGGACAATCACACTAAGTGATCCTCTAAAACTCTCGGACCAAGAAGTTCAGAACCACTCTATACGGCACCAAACTTTTAAATTGGATATTATTCTTTCCTTTTCTCCGTGACCGACTCTTTGAGTCGAAAATTTTATAAATGGTAAAAAGAACTACAACATTTGAAACCAAGTAAGACGAGAAAATCGTGAAAACCACAGATTTATGAACTTCTTTTATTTACACTACCGTAGACCAGGGGAGTGAAGTACCCTTTATCTACCCCTTTCTCACCTGAAATAAAACCCCCCGAGGTTTTAGTGACGTCTAACACTGACGTCGGTACTTTAATTTTCTGCGAATGAGGAACCTTCCTTTCGATACTGGTTGGATCTATCGTATAAGTTTTCGTCTCTGTAATGAAACGGTTGTTTCCAGACAGATCAGTTCCGTTAAAAAAAGGTCATCAGTACATACCTACACTCTCAGCCTGACACTTCTTTCGATTCACGGCTTCTTAACTACGAAAACTTGACACCACAACCTCTTCTGAGAACTCTCAGGGAACCTGACGTTCCTCTAGGTCGGTCAGGTAAGATTTCCTCTAGTCAGGACCCACAAGAAACCTTCCTTATTACGATTTCGACTTTGAGGTTATGAAACCGGTGGAGCACGCTTCTCAACTGAGTAACCTTTTCTGAGACTACGACCCTCCCTAACCCCCGTCCTCCTCTTCCCCTACTGTCTCCTACGCTACCGACTTACCGTAGTGACTGAGCTACCTGCACTCAGACTCACTTGAGGTCCTCAATCACTACCTGTCCCTCCGGAACACACGACGTTAAGTACCCCAACGTTTCTCAGTCTGTACTGACTCACTGACTTGATTTGACTTGACTTCCACGAACCCCGGAGACAATACCTACTATAAGTAAACGTGTGTGGTCCTACCGTGTTTCGACCGTAGGTAAGATTGACTGACTCCTGGTGAACGTTTCCTATCATGAGAATGACATGTTAATGAATATAAAACTTATAGTGGTGACCGATTTCAATACTGGTTAGATCTATCGTATAATTTTTCGTCTCTGTAATGAAACGGTTGTTTCCAGGCAGATCAGTTCCGATACCAAAAAGGTCATCAGTACATACCTACACTCTCAGCCTGACACTTCTTTCGACTCACGGCTTCTTAACTACGAAAACTTGACACCACAACCTGTTCTGAGAACTCTCAGGGAACCTGACGTTCCTCTAGGTTGGTCAGACAAGACTTCCTCTAGTCAGGACCCACAAGAAACCTTCCTTACTACGACTTCGACTTTGAGGTCATGAAACCGGTGGAGTACACTTCTCTCAACTGAGTAACCTTTTCTGAGACTACGACCCTCCCTAACCCCCGTCCTCTTCTTCCCCTGCTGTCTCCTACTCTACCGACCTACCGTAGTGGTTGAACTACCTGTACTCAAACCCATTCGAGGTCCTCAACCACTACCTGTCCCTCCGGACCACACGACACTAAGTACCCCGACGTTTCTCAGCCTGTGCTGACTCGCCTACTTGATTTGACTGATTTGCATAAATGTCGAGACACTACGACCCAGAAACAATCCGTACATTAAATACTAAGACATAACTGAACAGTCGAGAAGATTCCCTTTGGAAGAACGGGTGTCGGAAACGTCTTTTGTAAGTAAAAACCGACTTAATGTTTTGAGGTGTAGGGTTGGGGAAGGGTAAGACCGGTGTTGACTGATCTGTGTTGACATACCCGTGGACTGGGTTTCTGTCGGTTGTTGATGCGAGTCCAGACATTCCACCGAACAGTAACACAAGGAGAAGTCTACACAAGCTAGTTAAGTCAAGAGATAGAATCTTTTTACTTAACCCTTCAGACCTCATTTAATCTACAATAGTCACTAATGGACCTTCTTACTCTAATCGTGACACAAAATTTTAGTTAAACAACTTCTTGAATACCAACGGTCACGTCCCCACCCCCCTCTTCCCCTCCTACCCTATTAAACCCTCAAACCCTACCTGCACATGTGAGACGATATAAAATTCACCTATTGGTTGATCCTAGACAACATGTTGTGTCCCTTGAGACGAGTCACACCGGGGAGTCACCCTCCCCTCAAAACCCCTCTTATATATGTATATATACATACCGACTTAGGAAAACGATAGGTTGACTTCGATAGTGTTGTAACAATCAACCGATATAAGGTTATATTTTATTATTTAAAAACTTTTTTAGTTAAACAACCTCAGTTAGACATAATCAAAAGATGATATCTCATTGTTTAGTGGGGCTTTGAATCCTCGAAATTTGTTATTATGTGAAATGAAATAGAGTATCAAAAGTCCGTATTGAATCGAATTGGGAAACGAAATCCTAGAGATTACTTCGACGTTAGTTCCACGACCGACTCCGTCACCATGAGAGTTCCGAGTCGACCCGTCCTAGGCGAATGTATCCCAAGTTTATGGTCCTTTGTCCCTAGTGACCCTTGGTGAAGTACTTCGATGGAGGGTCTCAGTGAAAAATTAAAATGAACGTTTTATTGAAAACGTTCCCGTTTACAGAAATTTTCTCAAGGGTTAAGATCTTTTTATTATACGTGTTGATAAACATATACAACTTAATTAATGTCAATTTACTTACTCCAGAACAAGTCACCAATTAATGTGTCCAAACCACTCGTTTGTTAAACGTTGAAATTCACTTGTTTAGACCAATACGTGTTGTTTGTAACTTATTATTTACACTCGTAAGTGATTGTTTATAAATATCAGAACTCCAACATTCAGTCACAAAGAGTCTTGATGATTTCGTTTGGAGACTTATAATGTTTCCTTTCAGGAAACCAGAAGGATTAATTTTTTTATGTCTGACTTTGAATGATCTAATGTTTTATGTCTTTCATTCATACCTAAATGGAATTTAAAATACTCAATTATGTATTTATAACTAGTTAGAAGAAGGAACAGAAAAGTCTGTTTTCTATTACCGATAGGATCCTAAAACGTAAGAGTCTTAGAGAACACAGTCGGGATAGAAGTGAATTTTGGGTAATAATTTCTAGTAACTTTCGATACCGTTTACCTAAAATGAGATCGAAATTGACTTCGTCTTAACTTCTTTAATCCCAAATACTACGAGACAAAGGTGTCAGACCCTCTCAACTTCCGATCTCCCGGGAAGACCTGGTCCTTCTCACTTTCCATGTTCAGTGGACTTCTGTACCTACTCGTCTTCGAAACTCTACTTCGTTTGTGATCACCTTTTCCCCGAGGGTGTTACGTTTCACTATGTCGGTGATACCTTTTGTCACACCTCTAAGTAATTTTTTGATCCTGATTTTGGTGGTATACTGGGTCCTTAGGGTGATGGTCCACACATGGGACTCCTTCGGTTTTGACTTTTTCTGTGTATCTAGGGTTACAAACAAGTCTGGAGGGACCACCGAGTCTGTCAATTCACAGACGGATGTTACACCCTCTGGGTCCAAGTTTAGAGACCCAACCCTTCTAGAGGACCTCTTCCTTTACCGTTGGGTGAGGTCATAAGGGTGGACCTCTTAGGGTACCTACCTCCTCGATTATCCGATGTCAGGTACCCCAGTGTCTCAACCTGTGCTGACTCACTGGGGTCACAAGTGACGTCGTGGTCCTGTGCCTTTGGTGGATCCACAGGTAGGTGTCTACCTACCTATTTTTCGACACCACACATACATGGTACCTTATAATGAGCCGGTATTTTCTTGTGTAAACTCAGTCGAGATTACTCCACCTACTTGAATCTCGGATAATATGTCTCACTTCATTCAGTCTTTCTCTTTTTGCTTATTACATATGATTGTGTGTATATACCTTAGATCTTTCTACCATGACTACTTTGATCAACGTCCCGCCGTTACGTCTGTGTCTGTCTCTTGTCTGAACACCTGAACCCCTCTCCCCTCCTCTCTCACTCTATATACCTCTCTCATTGTACCTTGGTATGTAATGACATACATTTTATCTATCGGTTTCCCTTAAACGACATACTGAGTCCCTTGAGTTTGACCCCGAGACATTGTTGGATCTCGGTACCCTACCCCTCCCTCCACCTCCCTCCAAGTTCTCCCTCCCCTGTACACATATGGATACCGCCTAAGTCCAACTCCAGACCGTCTTTGGTTGTGTTATTGACATTTCGTTAATAGAAAGTTAATTTTTCTTTACAAAAAATTTTTCTCTCTCTTTTCCCCGAGGTTGTTCGCGTGTTTCCCCTTTATCCTCCTCCTACCTCCCTTCCATGGTCGTGGTCTCCCTTCTAGGGACTGAAGACGGCGACTCCGACGACACCCAGGTAAAGGACAGAGGTGGTCGCATACGAGTCTAGCAAAGATAAGTGCCTAAGGAGAGGAATCAAGGAGTGATGTAATGGGAGGAGGATGGTGGGGAGGGGAGTAAGGTAACTGTAATGAAGGAACTCACTTATAAGTCCTTTTAACTACAAAGTGTGCATATTTTACCATAAGAAAACCAAATCAAGGTTGAATTTACTGGATTTCAGTTTCAAAAATGACATCATTTTATGTATATTTTTAAATGGTAAAATTGGTAAAAAGTCACTTGTCGACTCACCGTAATTTATGTAAGTGTAACAATATATTTTTAGTGGTGGCACATAGAGGTCTTGAAAAAGAATAAGAGGTTTACTTTGAACCACGGTTCTCTTGGGATTGACGGTGTCGGGACTCGTTGGTGACAAGATGAGAGACAGAGAGACTTGAAATGACGAGATCCACGGAGTATATCTACCTTAGTATGTCATAAACAGGAAGACACTGACCAGACAAAGTGGATCGTTTTACAGAAGTTCGAACGTCGTACACAGTCTAAAGGGAAAGAAAACTTCTGACTCATCATAGGGTAACATACATATATGGGGTAAAATAAATAGGTAAGTAGACACTCACCTGTGAACCTAACGAAGGAGGAAGTCGATAACACTTACTACGACGATTCTTGTGCCCACATACTCACAGAGAAGGAACTAAACTGAAGAAAACGTAAATGGAGGTCTTCGTCTTAACAACCTAGTATATCTACCATTAAGATATAAATTAAAAAAACTCCTTGACGGTATGACAAAAGGTCTGACCGACGTGGGAGAGTATAAGGGTAGATGGTACGTGGTCCCAGGATTAAAGAAGTGTAGGAGTGGTTGTGAACAATAAGAGATCAAAACCCTATCCTCGGTAGGACTACACACACTCCACCAGTTCCCTCAAGACTATTTCTCTATGTACGAAACTAAACCATACCCTTGGTCTTGATCTTTCTAGGAACCCCTACACGAACACCGACAGAACCGTAGAGACGAAGAAAGACTTCGGAACGAATCAAAAGGAGTAACATGACTGACCGAAACAGACGAACGAACCCCGAAAATGGGGGAATAGTAAGACCGACCGTACACCGGGGAATGAAGTCAGGTGATATATACGACACTGAACAACTTGTAGTAAAGTCGAATTTTGGGTGACTGTAAGTGAATTCTGAGAATCAATAGGGTATGACTTTACTACCGTTTCCTGAGACTAATAAAACTAGTCTGAACGGGTTATTATCCGATTGAATCCCAAGTCAAGTCAAGTCAGCGAGTCAGTACAGACTGAGAAACACTGGGGTACTTGGTGTCGTCCGGTCCGGAGGGACAGGTAGTGGTTGAGGGCCTCAAGTGAGTCGGAGTACAGGTAACTCAGCCACTACGTAGGTTAGTAGAGTAGGAGACAGTAGGGGAAGAGGAGGACGGGAGTTAGAAAGGGTCGTAATGCCAGAAAAGTTTACTCAGTCGAGAAGTGTAGTCCGTCGGTTTCATAACCTCAAAGTCGAAGTTGTAGTCAGGAAGGTTACTTGTGGGTCCTGACTAGAGGAAATCCTATCTGACCAACCTAGAGGAACGTCAGGTTCCCTGAGAGTTCTCAGAAGAGGTTGTGGTATCAAGTTTTCGTAGTCAAGAAACCGTGAGTCGAAAGAAGTGTCAGGTTGAGAGTGTAGGTATGTACTGATGACTTTTTTTGGTATCGGAACTGATCTGTCTGGAAACAACCGTTTCGTTACAGAGACGAAAAATTATACGACAGATCCAACCAGTATCGAAAAGAAGATTCCTCATTCCCAGAAAATTAAAGTATCGACGTCAGTGGCAGACGTCACTAAAACCTCGGGGGGGTTTTTATTTCAGTCGGTGACAAAGGTGTCAAAGGGGTAGATAAACGCTACTTCACTGTCCTAACCTACGGTACTAGAAGCAAAAGAGTTACAACTTGAAATTCGGTTAAAAAAGTGAGAGGAGAAAGTAAAAGTAGTTCTCGGAGAAATCACGAAGAAGTGAAAGACGGTATGCCCACCACAGTAGACGTATAGACTCCAAAGACTATAAAGAGGACCGTTAGCACTAAGGTCGAACACGAGGAAGGTCGGGTCGCAAAGAGTACTACATGAGACGTATATTCAATTTATACGTCCCACTGATATATCTGAACAACATGAGGAAAAGGATAAACCTTGGTCAGACAACAAGGTGCAGGTCAAGATTGTCAATCCACTGATTAAGACCGGTACTAGTCTTCCCATCTCAGTGAAACTGTTGACACTCATTCCGTAATTCCCGTCTTCCATCCGGTCTAGAGGATTTTCCCACACACACACAATTATCCGTTACCAACCGATATAACTCACCGTAGACTTAGTCTAAATGTACTAGTTAGGTAAATAGTTAGTCATGTATAAATGAAATATCTACACAACCTGGAGAACATAGGGAACCCGAACTTACCCTGTCCGTTCGTCGTCCGACGAGGACCCAACGGGAGTGGAGGTGGGTCATGAGAAATTCTTTGGTACATTACGACGATAAAGATCTCCATCGACCGACCCCCGTATTCGAGAGTCGAGACGGATCCCTCTGATGTTGGGACCACTCTGTTTCACCTCTCTTTATCCGAAAGTCGTGTGTGTGTGTCTCCCCTGTTTCCCACGGATGAGATGACACGATGTCAGAAGGTACTTTGTTTGGAGTAAAAAACTAAACGAATTGTAAGAGACCAGTTCATCGGTGGGATGTCTTCTGTTTACTATTGTCCGTGAGAGAGATGTCTGTAAGACAAAAGACAAACAAAAGTTAATTAACAACAATTTGGTACTTGACAACCAAATGATATTGTCACAACTTTTTGTTTACCAACGAACTAGATATGAGATTATAACTTGTTCGTGTGTGTAAAGATTATTGGGTTCAAAATTAATAAGGTCTCCCGAATCTTTCGTTGTCGTTCTTGTTGTTGTTACGAAATCGATTTCGGTGTAGTATTATAGTAGTTCAGGAGACAACACTTCAGTTTCAGTGAGTCAGTACACGTTGAGAAGTGTTGGGGTACCTGACATCGGACGGTCCTAGGAGACAGGTACCTTAAGAGGTCCGGTCTTATGACCTCACCCATCGGTAAGCGAAGAGGTACCCTAGAAGGGTCGGGTCCCTGACTTGGGTCCAGAGGGCGTGACATCCACCTAAGAAATGACAAACTCGGGGATCCCTTCGGGTTCAGGAGTCAATCCTTCCCGAACTACAACGGAAGTGTAAACTAATGGAAGAACGAGAGTTAGGTCTGAAAGTTTTGTAAATCTTATATTTAAAGACCGGACATTTTTACCTCCAATGAATCAAGTTTTCGTTTTACCCAGGAAGAGACCATGGTTCACTGGTGAAAAAGAGACCGTCCGGGACCCCTCCATGAAGGGTCCCCTGAGTACAGTCTCGTCGAAAGTCTCTTTCCTTAAACTTGAACTAGGGTTTATTCGGTTCCCTTACCCTTCCTGTTGTTCCGTCTACGTGAATAAATAAAGTGACGCAAATGTATCACTACTCCAGGAATAGGGACGGAAGGAGAGTTCGGGACATTTAGGGATGTTCCCCCGTCACCCTAGTCTGGTATGTAAATTTACTAAAAGTTTCTACAGTCCGTTAAGGTTGAAAGACTTATGTCCTCACTATTTAGAGGTTTTGCTTCTCTTCAAAGGGGGAAAGTTTAAACTCGACACTTTATGACTAATACATAAATTCGAAACCTCGACACATTTGGAAACAATCCGTTTAGTCGTTGGGTAGAGAGGATCGGGGTTTAGATGTCGAGGATAAATAGGTACTACGTAAAAGACCCCGAGATTCTTGTCTACAGAATTATGCCAGTAGTAGCCAGGAAACGTCTTGTAGACTCCTCGGTCTCTGAACCAACTCGACTGTCGTCTGAAAAGTGAAGTTGTTCGGAGTGGTGATATTACCTTTAGGTTTCCGGACCTTTGTTACATGTATCGAAGGGACTGATTAAAATAATGCGTCTGTATGAATTACCAAGGACAATGTTAGTGTAGGCCCCACCCTTTGTCATGACCCAACACTGCTAGGGTGATTTAGCTGTTCCTAATAGTCAGTAATTTTTCCTTGGTTTAATCGTAGTTCGTCATTATAAAATATGAATAGTTTAGAAGACGACCAGTTCCAGGTAATGACTCGCTGTGGTATTTCCGTCCTCGGCAGTCGAGTAAGAGGTCTTGTAAATTTAGAGATAACATAAACACATCCTATATTAAAGACCATCGTTATTTCGGATTATTTCCAATGTGGGGCTACTTATTTCACAAGTATTTAACTGGGTACTGTAAATTTACCTATTAATATAAACTCTATTTCCTTCTTAGAGAGTAAAGTCACTTCTTCACAAAGTTCAACACGGGTTGGGTTCACTGGATGGTCGATGTCCCACCAAAATGTACCGAAATATCACCATATTTTATAATTATAACGATCAATGATAACATAATCTAATTAATAAGTAGTCCAGAAGGGTTGTTAAGGACAGATAGTCTTAGTAGTTCTGATTTAAATTTTACAAGGGTGTACTATTCTTTAACTTACCTTTTCTTGAAGATGGACATAGAGATTCGTACCGACTGTATACAATCATAAATGAAAGGGGAGTTGGGGGTGGGACGGTGTCGTACAGTCGGACAGTGATCTGAAATAGAAGTGTACCGTCTCTGCACATTTCATCTTAGTCATTTACTAATCCTCCTTTGACTTTCTAAACAATGGTTTACACTACATAACTTAGGTTGACCTTGTAAAGTTGTATACAATACATGACTACGGAGAGTCAAGAGTAATCCTGACACGGTGTCTGTTGGTTGTTTTGGATAGATCCGTTTTTATCTTGTTTCGTGTTTTCACGACGTCCCCAACATTCGTAACCCCATTTAGCAGAGGATAAAGAACATTCGTAATCTGAATCCTTTTATTCTTTCAGAGTTCATATTATGTTGATTACGATTGAACAAAATAATTAGTTAATTATAAATTAAACATGTAAGTTGTTTGTAAATACGTAATTATAATCCTTCTATAAACTGAGAAAACTCTCTTAGACCGGTATAATATAAAAGAGTTTATTTGACTTATTTATTTTACAATGTCTAAGATTCTCCTTTAGAGTCTCTTCAGTCGGTCGTTCTGATAGTAGTGAAAATTTCGTCCCTGACCCAAAATGATAAGAAATATACGGTCCACGAATCGTTATTTAGAAGTGACCATTTATTTATGTTAAATAAAAATTTCCTTAAAAGAGAGGTTGTTGTTCTATCTCATCTTTGGGATTTGTCGAGAGGGACCTATTTAATGTTTTAGAGGGAATCCTTTCGTTATAACTCGACCTTTATTTCATTCCTCAGAAGACTACGGTCTTTATGTCACTTTCCACCCTGAGGTAACTCGTTACTTCCGGAAAATAAGGTCTTTCGAAGACTACTTAAGACCACTGAGACTTCAAGGTAAAACTAATAACGTACCCTTTTCCCTCTGTCTTCCGTTTTTAATGTCGGGTGGGTTATACCTCTCAGATTATTCTTTTGGGACGTATAATACAATAATCTTTGTTACTTGGTCTTTATTTGTATGAACGTCTTCTCCTGATTTTCTTTTAACAGTAAAGACTGGAACCGTTACCCTTCTCCCCTTTGTTTCGGAAAGGATTGATGTCGATTCGGATGTATGTCTAAACGTTGGATTTCATGTGAAAGTCTTATAAAACTCTTTCCAGTTCAGTTTTGAAATCAAATTATCAAATCCCGTGGACCTACTTCGGAATGAAAGAAATGTCTTCAATTTGAGAGACATTTTCTTGTAGGAAATTTGGTTCCGAAAGTTTTATAAGTACTTTAGATTCAAGTGACGTTCTTTTTGTATCCGTCTTATGTGACTGTATATAGTGTCGTTCTAGGGGATACTGGGTGGAGGGTCTTATTACCTTTATTTTTGTTTTTGTTTGTTTACCTTGGCTTAATTGGAATTTTCGAAAACGTGTTACTTCCTTTAATATTCGTGCCACTTTTCCGTCGGAAGTCTTACCCTCTTTTATTATGGTTTACTTTGTTGACTGTTTCTTGCTTAAAGGTTTTATATGTTCGTCGAGGACGTCGAGTTATGGTCTTTTTGTTTGGTGGGTTAATTATTCACTCGGTTTCTTGATTTGTCTGTAAAGAGGTTTCTTCGGTATGTCTACCGATTATTTGTGTACTTTTCTACGAGTTATAGTGACTAATAATCTCTTTACGTTTAGTTTTGGTGTTACTCCATAGTAGAGTGCGGCCAGTCTTACCGGTGGTAGTTTTTCAGATGTTTATCATTTACGACCTCTCCCACACCTCTTTTCCCTTGGGAGAATGTGACAACTACCCTTACGTTTGATCATGTCGGTGACACCTCTTGTCACACCTCCAAGGACTTTTTTGACGTTTAACTTGACGTATACTAGATCGTTAGAGTGTCGACCAGTATGTGTGGTACCTTGGGTCTTAACTTTCTCTGTGTACACGGGGTTACGAGTACCGTCGTGACAAATGTTATCAATCCTGTACCTTCGTTGAATCTACAGGTAGTCGTCTACTTACCTATTCCTATAATTGTGTATATATACCTTAAATCTTTCTACCATTACTGCTAACATATGCGTTCCCTCGTTTTCTCTGTGTCTACATTTCTTGTGTGAAAACCTGAGACACCCTCTTCCGTTCCCACCCAACTAAACTCTCTCATCGTGACTTTGTACATATAATGGTATACATTTTGTCTACTGGTCACTTTCAAGCTACTTACTTCGTCCCGTGAGTTTCGACCACGAGACCGTTAGATATCTAAGTTACCTTAGGGGTAGTTCGATGGGTAGCATAAAAAGTGTCTTGATCTTGTTTGTTAAAGTGTTAAACATACCTTTATGTGTTTTGGAACTTATCGGTTTCGTTAGAACTCTTTCTTCTTACTTTGACCTCCTTAGTTGGACAGACTGAAGTCTGATATGATGTTTCGATGTCAGTAGTTCTGTCATACCATGACCGGGTTTCTGTCTTTATATCTAGTTACCTTACTTTATCTTTCGGGTCTCTATTTAGGTGCGTGGATACCTGTGGAATAGAGACTGTTTCCTCCGTTCTTATATGTTACCTCTTTTCTGTTGCAGAAATTGTTCATCACGACCCTTTTGACCAGTTGGTAAACATTTTCTTACTTTGATCTTGTGAAAGATTATGGTATGTGTTTTTATTTGAGTTTTACCTAATTTCTGGATTTGTATTCTGGTCTTTGATATTTTGAGTATCTCCTTTTGTATCCGTTTTGTGAGACTGTATTTAGTGTCGTTCAAGGAGATATTGGGTGGAGGGTCTCATTACCTTTATTTTCGTTTTTGTTTGTTTACCCTGGATTGATTGAATTTTCGAAAACGTGTTTCTTCCTTTGATATTCGTTCCACTTTTCTGTCGGAAGTCTTACCCTCTTTTATTATCGTTTGTTTCGTTGACTGTTTATTAATTAGAGTTTTCATATGTTCGTCGAGTACGTCGAGTTAAGGTCTTTTTATTTGCTGAGTTAGCTTTTTACCCGGTTTCTTGATTTGTCTGTAAAGAGGTTTCTTCTGTATGTCTACCGAATGTTTGTGTACTTTTCTACGAGTTGTAGTGAGTAATAATCTCTTTACGTTTACTCTTGGTGTTACTCCATGGTAGAGTACGACCAGTCTTACCGACAATAGTTTTTCAGATGTTTGTTATTTAGGACCTCTCCTACGTCTCCTTTCCCTTGGGAGTATGTGACCGTTTGATCATGTCGGTGATACCTCTTGTCGCACCTCTAAGGAATTTTTTTGACCTGTATTTTGACGGTATACTGAGTCGTTAGGGTGACGACCCGTATGTGTGATTCCTTTGGTCTTAACTTTCTCTGTGTACATGGGGTTACAAGTAGCGTCGTGACAAATATTATCGGTCCTGTACCTTTGTTGGATCTACAGGTAGTCGTCTACTTACCTATTCTTTCGACACCATGTATATGTCATACCTCATAATGAGCCGGTAATTTTTCTTATGTAAACTTAGTCAAGATTACTCCACCTACTTTAATCTCGGCTAATATGTCTCACTTCATTTAGTCTTTCTTTTTGTGGTTATGTCATATGATTGTGTATATATACCTTAAATCTTTCTACCATTGTTACTGGAATATACACTCTGTCGATTTCTCCGTATCTACATATCTTGTCAGAAAACTTGAGACACCCTCTCCCGCTCCCACTCTACTAAACTCTCTTATCGTGACTTTGTACATATAATGGTATACACTTTGTCCAACGGTCAGGTCCAAACTACGTACTCTGTCCCACGAGTCCCGACCACGTGACCCTACTGGGTCTCCCTACCCTGCCCCTTCCTCCACCCTCCCCAAGTCCTACCCCCTGTGTGTACATGTGGGTACTGACTAAGTACAGTTACATACCGTTTTTAGTGATATTATAATATTTAATCAATCGGAGGCTAATTTTATTTATATGTGTAAACTTCTTTTTCTTGTCGACACCTTTTTTCTGTCAAGGAGACGTTTCCTTACAGTGAATCTGACTGTCGGACTATCGATGAAAGAGTTGTCGGTGTTATATTAGGTCTTCTGTTACATTACTAGATTACAAAGTTCTCTTTTTTTATTAACAATTTAATCTTAAGATACGGGTTATTTTAATAGAAGGTACTTGTCTCATTTCTCTGAAAACGTATTCGTTTTTACCTCAAATTTTAATCAAAAGATAACGACGGTACTGTTTAATGGTGTTTGAATCGTTGAATTTTGAGTCAAAATAATAGAGTGTCAAAATACCCAGAATAGATAACTTTTTCGTATTCCGTGATGTTAAAGATTACGACTAAATTGAAACTCTAGACCCAAAGTTTCACTGAGAGATACCTCGGATTCATCCAGGTCAGTTACGATTACCTAAGATCTGAGTTAAATATCCGTTCTAAGATTGTCTGTGGGTTGGACAAAATACTATTTTTCTACTTCAGTAGGGTCTCATTCACTGCGATCGTTTTTGTAGTGAAAATTCGTTGAGGACGTCGGTAATTTTAACGTTTCCTATTTTGTAACCTTCGACTGGGTGTGAACCTTTCTTCATATTGTTAAGTGGTTTCGTGTCTTTTCTGGGGTTGAGGTACAGTATCCAATACACTATTGATCTTCCCTTCGCGACAAGTTTGATTAAAACTAAAAAATTAAAAATGTTAATTTCTGAAATTAAGAGTTATACAGATTACAAAATTGAATGTTCCATGATTCATTCATGATCAAAATGATAAAAATTTTCAAGACATGTGTAAACATTCGTTGTCAATTCTACTTAAAATTCCAAAACTGTTTTAAAAAAAAATTTCCAGGACTTTGTTGACGTTAAAAGGGGGGCTACCAATAATTCATTCTAAAGATCCCAAGGTCGAACGAGTCAGTAAAAATATGAAGACGTGATTGTCCCTTTCGGTGTTGACGGTCGTATCATACAACTAAAGTACATACACAAACCGACTTATACGTACTCCTTTTTTCGTAAAAATTATACCGATCTCAAAGAAAAGAAGTAATCTCAAAGATAAGAAATCCTCTGTCAAAACGGTTACTGTTCTACTAATTACGATTTATTCGATTACTTATAGATTTTCTCTGACAATTGTCATCTTTTTATCAAGGAAATAACTTCCCAACAGGTGTTCAGATTAAATATTCGAACGGTTAAAAACACGAACCCTTGTAGTTAAAACATAATCACTAGTTCTACTTTTTCTAAACCCTCTGGATGATCTCATTTTAAGAGACTCATGAAAAGTTTCCATTTGTGTATATAGTGGAATCAGAAGACTCACCCTTTCAAACTAATGGATGTAGGTTTTTATACTTTGAGATAATATCTACAGTATACTCACTTTTGACATGAGGTCTTGGAATTAAATATTATAATTTGTCGTAACACTACGGTCTTTACCGATTTTTAATGTTTATGATTGTTTTGACTGGTTTGTTTTGTCAAGAAAATCTGTAAACATCATATTTACTCTGGTTGGTATTGAGGGAAACTTTGACAAATGGAGTCTAACCCTGAACTTAGGTACACGACCCTGAGTTTGGGTCGGTTTTGGGTCAAACCCTAAACTTGGACGTACTGGTCCTGAACTTGGGTCTGTTTTGGGACGAACTCTGAACTTGGAAGTATCCACCCTGAGTCTGGACCGGTTTTAAGACGAACACCGAAAACCTGAACTTGGGTACACGACCCTGAGTTTGGGACGGTTTTGGGACAAACCATGAACTTGGGTAACCAGACTCTGAGTTGGCTCGGTTTTGGGTGTCATGGACCGAAGTCCTGGATTACTTCGAGTCCAAGAACTACAGAGTAACGTCTTTCTTAAGTCACTCTGTGTTTCATTATCCACTCTGCACCTAAATAAATCTAAATCTTTCCTCGTGTGAGGTGTCTGTAACACCCGGTAGTATCTCCCACTCACGTCGGAGCTTTATACCAACGAAATTATACGACCCGTTAAAGTATACACTTACTCACCCTCCTAATAAGGTAGATAAAATCTCTTCCCCACCTCTAAAGGTCCTTAACCCGGTGGCGGGTTAGGAACCAGAAAACTGACACGGAACCTTGACAGTACCGTGGAGACCCACACGGTAAAACGAACGACTAACTCCTAATTCGAAATCAGAACAGACGGTAGAACCAGGGAAAACTAAGATTAGTCAAATACAACACAGGTACCCGATACAGTAAGAATATTTTCAACGCGGGACGGGGAAAAGAAGGACAATATGGAACCCGTGGGGGGAAGGGGGGCTTTTTTCCGGTCCTCCTCAAATAGATTTATTTATTGTCCTACCCACTTCAGAGGTCTTACCTCAAATCCAGTACTCCGTGACTCATCACGGACTAAATTTAATCGGATTCTATTCACCCTTAAATGACCCAAACCTCGGTCCACAGATTGGAGTCTGTACTGAGTTAAGTCCGAAGGTTTATACGGGTCCTTTAACCGTAGAGAGACGAGACAAAAGGAAGAGTCACCGAGAGTTCTCCCGTACTACTGGTGACCTTCAAGGTCCGGATGAAGAAGACTGAGTCGTTGAGGTCAGTTTTTCTCCAAAAGATAAGGATTACCTGGTAGTTTCAAGGTTCCGATAACAGTACTGTAATTTGAACTCAAGACGGGGGAGGGACCTTATCAATGTCCTCGGTCTTGATCTCATATACAGACAGGACCTTTACTTTTCTTCCTACCGAACTCACGTGTTATAGTGTCTTTGGTCTGACACACACACACACAGACACACACACACACAGACACACACACGTACGTATCAAAGAAAGGTTCTCCCCAGGTATTTTCCTCCTATCTACTGGTGTTCAACCGGTTTCTTCTTGTCTACCAGTATTACCTTACTAGAATCCTCAAACTTTCTACAATCTCTCGCTTTAGGTCTGGTTTTAAAATTGCTTCCTTAGATCCGATATCCTGAGACTTTCTATTACTGGGGCAGAAATGAGAAGGAGAAGGGTACCAGTCCTTCGATTAGGACACCTACTTGTCAAGACCAACAATCTGAGGAAAATGACGAGGGGTTTAGATGGAACGACGTCAAAGATGGAACTGTGACACGTCTCGGGACACCCCGAGGACCCGTGTTCCGGAAAGACGCAGGGGGTAAAGAAACTAATGTCCTTTGTTGGAAGTTAGTCGGAGGCACTGGAAGGGACTCAAGGTTACCCGTCTAAGTTTGTCAACAATTCATCCCTTCCCTCTCCTACACTCTAGTCCCTCTTTGTTTAACAGTTCTCGTCGGTACCCCGTTCTAAGACAAAAGGGGTAGTTGTCTAAGAGTGTTGTTATAGAAACTTGATAAAGCCTATATGGTTTTGGGTAAGGTCCACCCTCTTCAATTGTTAATTACTACCATACGACGGGTGTTCGTTCATCTAGGGTCTACTGAATCTCAAACTACTACAACTGAGGATGAATGAAGTGGTTGTTGAGTAGTCTTCTTACAAGTACTCGACTAATGTGGGAAAAAATTGTTGATGATATTTTGAGGAGTGATAGAAGGGGCTTCCCCATGTGTGCCAAAACTCCCATACTCGGGTGACACAGGGGGAAACGGGCCGTTTCGTTACTTCGAGAGGAAAAGTGAGTCAGTACAGACTGACAAACGTTCGGATACCTGACATCAGGCGGTCCGAGGAGACAGGTACCCTAAAACGTTCATTCTTATGACCTCACCCAACGGTAAAGGAAGAGGTCCTCGAGAAGGGTTAGGTCCATAACTTGGGTCCAAAGGACGTAACGTCCGTCTAAGACATGGTAGACTTTGTGGTTCCTTCGGATTTCTTTCAGTTTCACAGTGAGCGAGTCTGTACGGTCTGAGAAACGCTGGGGTACCTGGTTTTGGACGGTCCGAGGAGACAGGTACCTTAAGAGGTCCGTTGTTATGATCTCACCCATAGGTAAGGGAAGAGGTCCCCTTGAAGGACTGGGTTCCTAACTTGGACCCAGAGGGCGTGACACCCGTCTAAGAAATGTCAGACTCGGTCATCCCTTCGAGGACAAGATGAAGTGGGTTTTGACAGAGACTCTAAACATGGACACATGTCTCTACAACTCGAAAGTCGTAGTGAAACCCAGGTTTAGGATAGAGGTACTTGTGATCTCTTCGTTTCGCTACCAAGGACCTGACCACCTGTATCGACTATCGTAGGAAAGGTGGACAGAAAGTTCAAAAGGAGGGATGGGATGTGTATATAAGTGTTGCTTTCCACTTGAACGATACCTAGACAATTTCGAGTCCATAGTCCCGGGGAGTAATCGTTCGAGGTGCTCACGACTCTCATGTCTCCCAGGATCCTCCCCTCCCCTTCGGTCCAATGGTTCTCCTTCATAAACATGAATGTGTCAAAACCAATTGGCAGATTCTCGAGAGTCTTTTTCACTGACTTTAGAGGTTCCGAGGTCATCAAACAGCACTAGGTAAAGACGTAAGTTTTATTTATAAATTTAAGTATAGATTCAAACACTACTATTAAAACAAAAATGAGAAAAGAATTTCTAGAAGAAGGGGTGGGCAGGGAGTTTTACATGTGTGAAATCCGGGCTGTTATAGAAATAGACGGTAGTGACGATAGATTTGTTATATTTCCAGGTATATCAGTTTCGATACCAAAAAGGTCATCGGTACATACCTATACTCACAACCTGATATTTCTTCCAACTCGTTGTTTGTTAACTACGAAAGTCTAAAGTCAGGTCTAATTTGCGTTCACGGGTCTGAAAGAAATAGGTGTTAAAATAAAAAATATAAGACTAATCACTACGAGTCTTAAAGTTCAAAACCTTAAACCTTCCTGACTGACAATAGTTAAAAATTCTAGTGGTCTGATCTCAATATTTGTTGTAAAACAAATAAAAATAATCAATTTTCTCTTCCCGGGAAACAATCTATTTGAGTCTTTGTCATTTGAGAAAACGATCTGACAGTCGAGGACCTCTTGTCTCTACTACAAACTAAGTCGAGTGTAAGGACGCAGTGGACCGTATCAAGGAGTGTATAGCCCGACGAATCCTTTATGACCAATATGTTTACTTACTCACTCACTTACTTACTTGACTGTTTATCTCAGGAGACCCCCAGTCGAAGGAGTGACACAAAACAAGGTCTCAGGGAAACAGAAATTTCTAAATAGACTGTTAAAACGAGGAACTTTTTTACCTCTGGTCACTACACATTCCGTAAGGTCCAAACCTGGTACATGTATAAAAAGTCTCGATTAGTCGTTTCGGAATCATTGACTGAATCCCGGACCCGTCCTGTGATCTGAGTCTCAAATCTCTGGACCCAAACTTTGAATTCGTGACGAAATAGAAACTTAGACTTCAAACGAGTAGACGTTTTGCCCCTACCATTATACAAGAGACAGAAGAAAAGTTTCATCATCACTCATAGTTTATTTTGTCTCATGTTTTCATGAGACTTTTACTACTTTATAGGTATTTTTTGTCCTCCATATTCAAGAGGATTAAGAAGTTGATTCACAGATACTCAGAATCGAGTATGGGGAAGTAGGAAGAGTTAGAACTAAAGAAGTAGAACTTCGGTTCTCCCGACCTGATCTACCAGAGATCACCCACAAGTCGGGAGTGCAATACATGTGTGTCGACCCAGTGAGTCGAGACCACTCTCCTTCCTCCTCCTCCCTACCTAGTTTAAGAAGCGACTTGTCTGAATCCGCTAAATTCTGAAGGGACTACCGAGTCACCATTTCTTAGACGGACACTACATTCTCTGGACCCAAGATAGGGACCCAGTCCTTCTAGGAGACCTCTTCCCTTACCATTAGGTGAGGTCTTACAACGGACGTCTTAAGGTACCTGTCTCCTCGGACCACCCGATGTCAGGTACCCCAGGGTCTCAGTCTGTGCTGACTCAACTAATCGTGATGATGAACGGGTGACTCTGTTTCGTCAGTAAGATCCACCAGTTTAAGGTAAAATCTTTCGTTCGGTCTCTGTTTACCTAGAACCGTCCGATCTTCGAGACGTAAACTAGGCGTCTCTCGAAATAAACCCTCGATCTCTACAAATTTTTGTTGTATTTAGTGAGTGTCTTTACATTCCTTGTCAATACAAAAGTCCATGGGCGACTGAGTCTATAACACAATCCGTGAACTTCATATAATAGAGTAAATCCAAGTGTTGTGAAAAAGTCTACTTGATAATACGAGTAAAAGGTCAATTCTCGAGTGACTCCAAGACTCTCCAGTATATTGAGTCTCTTCCTAAATTTTAGTTTCGACAAACCGAGGGTACCAAAGGCAATATACTAAGATGGAGATGTTACGCGTTTAGTGTCTATTTTTAAAGCCTTTGTTTCGACGTAAAAGGTCCTCCGTTACCGACACCGGAGCGGATGTTTGGAGAAAACCGGGTTTTGTGTCCGTCATTTTTGGGGTTTAGTTTTGTGGTCCCCGAAGGACCTCTGAGATTTTTCACTGGAACCACTCGTGGTTGAAGTCTGTGTTTTATTCCGACGATTACTGTATAAGGACGGAAAACTGGGAAGTCTAGTCTAACACCCAGGTAAAGTTTTGTGAAGAGTTCGAGTTTCTAGGTAAAAAGATCCGACGTCGGAAGATTCAAGTGTCAGAGTTGAATGGTCTAGGGACCTCCCTTAAAGACTTAATGAGTTTAGGGAAACGGGCATGAATATAGGATTACTATCCTGTAATTCTACGTTTACTATGTCTTTGAATCGTTCGTTTAGTCCCGTGAAAAATTACCTATGTAGTTATTTACGAACGGGTCTCCGTGGTGTGCCAACGGTTTGGATTCGTTACTAAAGTTTCCGGGTGGACGTTCGGACCCCGTGTGTTATACAATCTTTAAGAGAGAGTGGTTTCAGACATCCCAGTCCGAAGGAGTACCCCACCGACTTGAACGACTTGTAAGAAGAAAGTGAGGAGGGAAGGTCACGACTGGTTTGGGGTACGGAGTGTCGATAACTTTGGGATCTCGGGTACGAGACGTTGTTCTGTTCCATGGTGTTACTCTTTGGAGGTGTCGTGTTGATTTCTCGTCCGGGATTAGCAGCGTTGATCTTTTTCGAATACGTTTCGTTGTTTCTGGGTCGTGTCGGCTTTTATTAAAAAATTTTTTCAGTCACTGAAGATATTAGTTTAAATGAAATCAATGTATAGAATCTTTCAGTGTCAAATAGAATGTAAAATGATAGAGACCAAGAACCAGTTTCTGACATGTCCTCTACCTTCTTCGAATTAGTTGCGAGTTCCCACTTTATACTGGTAGGGAACTAAAGTCAATCAAATTCGTCCTCTATTCATGACTCTCTCAGTAAAGAGGGTAAAGAACCCCAAAGTTCTGAGACCCTTTACGGGTGCACTTAGTGTGTTGAGGACCTAGTATGAAAATCTCTATCGACGTCACAAAGAATGAAAGAACCTTCAAGAATGACGTAAGTGACAGTCAAATATGTATCAGTGTGTATATGGTAAGTCAAATCGAGGACTAGTATTGTGACAGAACACGACAAAGAGTAAACAGAATAAGTTCATCCTCTAGATCGACCTTGGTCCCAGGTCTCTATCCGTTACCGACACCGGAACGGATGTTTGGAGAAAACCGGGTTTTGTGTCCGTCATTTTTGGGGTTTAGTTTTGTGGTCCCCGAAGGACCTCTGAGATTTTTCACTGGAACCACTCATGGTTGAGTGGTTCTCGCTCCAGTACTCAAAATTCTTAAACATGTTTTAAAATACACCTACCTGAAGAAAAAAAAAAAAGGGGACTCTCTCAGATATCAAAAGTTATCTAAAGGTTTCCCTACGTTCTCGGTCCTAGTATGAACGGTAACGAAGGGAGAGGGGATCGTGGATTGGAACACGACCGAAGGAAGTAAGTTTATGACGTCTTTTTCCTTCTGGGACACACCCCCGATTTCGATCTTACGGACTTGAAGAATGGAAAGACCCTGGGTCCACCCACTTTCTGGGACCTGATTTCTGTGCCCGATCGGTCCATTTGTCGACTCGAACTTGATTTGTGACCTACGTTGTTAGCCCCGAGTTTTAACCCGTCCTTTTCACCTCCGATCACACAGACACTATTCTCTCACTTCCGGTTGTTCTAGACGTAGTCCCCCAGTGCGTAGGAGCTGGATGTTCGTGGACGCGTCTTTCCTGAGATCTGAGCTCCAAGGAGGTGCACACGACACGACGGCGTCGTCTCAAATTCTCTCTTAGTCATCTTAGTGGGTTCAGTACTATGTGTGAGGAAAATGGAAAACGTCGTATTAAATATGTCTCTTTCTTTAAAGTCCACTACAAAACTCCTTATAGACGTCTGTAACTATGAGATGTTTGTCGTCAAACTAAAAGAAAATTTCCGACTCCCTCTGGAGACCGTCCTACAGACCTGGGGTTCCACTCCCCTCTCAACCACCCGTTTTCTGTACTCGTAATAAATTCCAACTAATAGACTGACTGAACTCGGGAATTAAGTCCCAGAAATCGGGTGTTACCAACAGTTTTGACCATCCTTCCTTAACCCTCGTAGACCGAAGTAAGAAATGGTTCAGGGTCCGGAGGACGGACCGAGAGAGGAAACGAAGGGAGTGGGGAGTGAGAACCAAGGTGGACCGAGGCTGAAGGGCCGAAATAAAGGGTAGGGCCAGACCAGAGCAGAGAGTCCCTTCTACTGTTTGGGACCGGTCAGGTCGAAAATTGTTTACGGTTCATACACGTGAAAGATATCCTGTTGTCACGACACAAAGGGGGACTGATGAGACAAGAGTAATGAAGTGAGTCACTTAAACCCCACGAGTCACCCCCGGGGTACCAAACGTACCCATCAATTTTCACTAAGTCATGTCGTCTTTGGTTGTAACATTTCGTTAATAAAAAGGTAATTTTTTTTTACTAAGTCTTCTTGGAAATCTTAAACTTCCATTTGTCTAAGATGGAAACATTACCTTTTTATTTCGTCGGACTTTAAAATACCGATTTACGTACAGTTAAACGTTTCTTAAGACAAACTTACATCTAGGAGACCACCAAGGTGGAGTAGAGTACGATGGGGAAGGTGGTGTGTGTTTTGGTACCACAATTTACTTACCGTGGAGACAGAATATTTTCCCTATAGACTGACCTCTTTTGTCTCACTTGTTTTTTAAAGGTAAGTAGTCTTACGAGCCCTTTATTCCTTAAGACCAATAGACTTTGAAGGTCATATTAAGATCAATTTCTAAGAGTAGAGGATATGAAACTGTATTATGTATATAAATTTTATTAAACGAGATTCTTTTCCAGTCTCCACGTGACTACGACGTTGTGACCCTTCTACATAAACGTGGCCCTTATTGAATGTACGTATCGTTCGGGGAGCGTATATGGACCTCAGTCGCCTCTCGTACCTCGTGAAATACGGTACTGTCCTTCCCAAAGGGAGGAAGGGAGGAAGGACCGAAATTAGTGGGGCAGGGAAGGAGGACCAAGGACACTGACATGGGTGATGATTTCATATGTGTATTCTGAACGGACTCCAAACGAAAGACCTTTTGAACCCGATGTTGTTTCTCTTACATATTTTGATCACTAAGAGTCACCGGAAACCAATCCCCCACACAATCATATTTCTACATATTGATAAGTTTTCCATCGACTAATGGATTTCCCCATTTTCTCTTGAAATTCCTCAAGTCTTCATCGTATATGTCTTTCGTCACTCTTTTTTCCTACTTCTTGAACGGGGGAAGTTCCTATTCTTAGTTGGACTGTAACAGTTTCTGGGAATGACTTCCCACACCGGGTCTTTACCAGGAATCCCCGGCGGGCGGTCCACCACTTCTTTGGAAAGTCTCCGACACCTACCCTCGACCACGTATCCTTACCAAGGACTCATGACCCTTTTACACGATTTTCACGTCCGACCGTCTCAACCAGGTGGTCCCCATGTCTCTACTCATGGTGGTCAGAGGGAGGTGTGATTGGACGGCTGGGTTCCGGTTCTTCTCCTTCCCTTTTCGTAAGGAGGACAAACCGGGATTTGACCGGGAAGTCGTGTGAGGTATTGTTTCAGATTATGGTCGGTTCCGTTTCCTCTTTGTAGGTGTCCCAAGTCGAGGTGACAGTGGTTCGTCCCGTTACTTTCCACCTAAGCTTCGACTCTCCACTAACTATTGATCGTACGGGTGGGAAAGACGCACCTTATGTAAGTGGGATATTATCATTCAAATTTGTATCTTTTATTTTTAGATACGTTATATATTTTATAATTATTAATCATCGTAAACTATTGTGTTGATTTATAAAGATTTTGAACAGATGTATTAGATTTGAAAGTTTCTTATTAGTTTATAGATAAAAACAGACCTCTTTTTATAATAGAAATTTCTAAGAGTAAGTAGTGTCAAAATGACCCAAGGGAGTCATTTGTACTTTAAACATAATGTGTAATAACTGGTCTCCTAAAAACTTGTTTGATTACGGACACCAACCACTAAACAATGTATTCACTTATGACTTTGTAGAGACCAGTTATTACTAACCCATTGCTTTCTACATAATTATGTGGAGGGTAGTTCAACAATGTGGACGTTCCAACTTTCCCCGAATCTGTGTAAGTTCCCGTCACAAAGACTCGTGTGTAGTTCGTCCACCGTCAACCCAATCGGTCAGAGACCGGGACGTCATTGGACCTTGTCGTATGTGGGAAACCGAAGAACAGACAGAGGGTGATATGTGCATTGTATTTTTCCTGTGTTTCCCTGAAGGGGTCAGGTTACCAACCCTGACACACGAAGTCGACGACCTTCGAACCCAAACTAGGGACCAACCCCTTGATTTTATGACGTTCGGTACCCCGTACTGGTTTATTTATTTATTTTGTTATCCTTCTCTTTTTATTTTGTTACCCTTCTCCTATAACTCTTTTTTCGGCATCGAGGACGAGGTCTTGGTTGTAATGGCTACGATTGTGGGTATATTTGAAAGACGAGTAACCTGAGATCTCGGACGAAGAGACCTAGAAGTGTTGGACCACCAGGAACGAAACCGACGTTCAGGGACCTGAACCGTAGAAGGGAGGACGGCAAAGATCCGTCGAGTCCAATGGAGAGTGGTTTGAGGGGTCTGAAACTTGAATTCATCGTCTTTATAGCTTGGGGTCCATCCCCGAGGAGACCGACGGGGAGGAGACAAAGGAAGGAGTCACAGAAACAAGTGGAGTCCGACGGTTGATTTGACTGTAAGATGAGGAAAGTCGGTCGTGAGGGGGTCGGAGGAATTAGAAAATTCTGAGTCAAGTCCACAGTGGAAAGATCCTTCGATGGAGGGTTCTTCCTAAAACACATGTACAAACGTGTCTCGTAAGACATAACAAAACTTTACTAGTCAAATCCACGGAACAGAGGAGTGTAGACCGGAGTCTCAAAGGAGAACCGTAGAAGTCGTTTTTCGTGTTACCGTCCCCACGTCACCCATGAGTTATGGAAGATCACCTCGATTGCGTAGAGGTTTAATCGATAAAGTTTGGGATTTTCTCCTACGACACTTTCACGACGTGAGTCATACGGTCGTTTCAACCTTTTGAGTCGTCACCGGTGTCCTGACCTTTTACAGTCAAAAGTAAAGTTAGAGTTTCTTTCCGTTACTGTTTCTTACGAGTTTGATGGTGTGTTAACGTCAGTAGAGTGTGTGATCGTTTCATTACGAGTTTTAAGAGGTTCGGTTCGAAGTTGTCATGGACCTGGTACTGGAAGGTCTACAAATTCAACCTAAATCTTTTCCGTCTCCTTGGTCTCTAGTTTAACGGTTGTAGGTGACCTAGTAGTTTTTTCGTTCTCTCAAAGTCTTTTTGAAGATGAAGCGGATACGGTTTCGGAAACTAACATACCTAGTGGTGTTTGACACCTTTTAAGAAATTGTCCACCTTATGGTCTGGTGGACTGGACGGAGGACTCTTTAGACATACGTCCAGTCCTTCGTTGTCAATCTTGACCTGTTTGGTCCTTTCCTCATGCAGTTCCGACATATAACAGTGGGACGAATAAATTGAATATACGTCTCACGTAGTACTCTTTACGACCCGACCTACTTTGTGTTTGATCTTAGTTCTAACGGTCCTCTTTATAGTTATTGGAGTCTATACGTCTACTGTGGTGGGTTACCGTCTTTCACTTCTTGATTTCTTGGAGAACTACTTTCACGTTCTCCTCTCACTTTTTCAACCGAATTTCGAGAGTTCTAAGTCTTTTGATTCTAATACCGTAGACCAGGGTAGTGAAGTACCCTTTATCTACCCCTTTGTCACCTTTGTCACTGTTTAAAATAAAACCCCCCCGAAGTTTTAATGACGTCTACCACTCACGTTGGTACTTTAATTTTCTACGAATGAGGAACCTTCCTTTCAATACTGGTTGGATCTATCGTATAAGTTTTCGTCTCTGTAATGAAATGGTTGTTTTGAGGTAGATCAGTTTCGACACCAAAAAGGTCATCAGTACATACCTTCACTCTCAACCTGATATTTCTTTCGACTCGTGACTTCTTAACAACGAAAACTTAACACCATAACCTCTTCTGAGAACTCTCAGGGAACCTGTCGTTCCTCTAGGTTGGTCAAGTAGGATTTCCTTTAGTCAGGACTTATAAGTAACCTTCCTGACTACAACTTCGACTTTGAGGTTATGAAACCGGTGGATTACCCTTCTTGATTGAGTAAACTTTTCTGGGACTACGACCCTTTCTAACTTCCACCCTTCTCTTCCCCTACTGTCCCCTACTCTACCAACCCACCGTAGTGGCTGAACTTCCTGTATTCAAACTCATTTGACGCCCTCAACGACTACCTGTCCCTTCGGACCACACGACGTGAGGTACCCCAGTGTTTCTCAACCTGTGACAGTGGTTCCTCCTGGGACTCAGTCTCATTAACCGGTCTCTGTTGGGTCTTTGATTAAATAGAGTAGCGGTAATTTGGTCTCTGACACTCGGTTCACCGTCTCGTCAAGAGGAATGGGAGTGGGAGGACGAGAGACGGGCCCACGGGGAAGGGTTATTGCAGAGAACGAAACAGTCGAACGTACAGAGGGGCCATTTAAGTAAAAGTTCATAATCTGTTCTTGGGTGAGAGCCCGGGATCTCCCCAGGGGGAAGGACATTGTGAGAGGACGGTACGTACGGAACCGTACTCCACGGGCACATCTTCCTCTGGAGTCCCGGTCTCCGTAGTCCCGTCTTCAGAGCACAAAATCACGGTCGGAAAAGGAGTGGTTCGACAAGAGTTATTCACTATCCTTCTTGACGTCTATATCTGTGTACAGAAAGATTTTTGAGTCTAAAGACAAACTTTATATATTCTTATCTTTCTTCGTTTATGGTGAGGAATGTTCGTGACATCGACTAAAAATGTCCAAACTGGATTACACTAACTCCCCGGCCCTCTGACCCGTGTAAAAGAAAAGGTGTAGGTTTGGAAGGAAAAGACCGTGAACGTGTTTGAGACGGGTGTGTACGTTTATCAATAGGTAGATAGTGAAAGTGGATTTTATGTACTTGACTACTTCGACTTTACGCGAGTCTACGGAACGTAACAGTACAGTATTGGAGGTAAAGGGTGTGACCCCTGTGTAGTGATTCTGTGTTATCTTATACGAAGGGACATGTGTCTCCGGAGGAGGGTTCAGTGTTTTGTGAAAGGTGGGGTATCCAATCGAATAAGATAGTAGTTTTGTGACATACCCATGCACTTCGAGTCCTTCTCCCTAGTCCAACAGTCCTCGTTCGTAGTTCCAACCCACCTACAGGAACACTTCAGTACCCATTCTTTACACCAGTGTATGTGTGCCCCATGTTCGTCCCAACCCAGTCTGTTCGTCTGCCCCAACGTCGGAAGAGAAATGAACACAAACGGAGAGTCCTTATAGGGGCATAATCCCGGTATCCGACGAGGGTTGTTGACAACCGGGTACCATAAGTTTTTTACGACTTCCTTCCTTCCAGAGGGAAAAATTATGAAAGAATAATTTGATAATATAGTTCAGTAGGACGATCTATATTTACGACCTCTTCTCTTAAAGATTTAGGTCCGTCTCGAACTCAGGAGACATTGGAGTGTCATCTCACTTCTTCAGTCTCTCTGTGCGAGTTGAGTCCGTGTTGGACAAGATGGTGGTAGACAGCGGTCTTGAAAGGAGTACAATTAAAGTTTGAATAAAGAGGACGGGAATTAAAGTCTGTTATTGAAAGGATCGACAGGTTTCCCGTGGGGTACTCTCTGGGTACGATCCCCTTGAAGACGGTGAAACATTTCTTTCCTGTCGTCTCACGTTTACAGAGTTGTCCAGGTCATGGAGTTTCAAAAGAACAGTCATAAAATCCCTTTAGAACAAAAGGTCTAACAGGACCGATCAGAACGAACTGTTTCACATAATAGGGCAAGATTCCACTAAGAACAATAAACTCCAGGAACAAGTAAGCTACCCCGAGAATTAGTATCCTTCTTTCTTACTCTCACTCTTTTTCTTCCTTTTTCCCTCTCTCCTTTCCTTCAAGTAAATCTAGTCTTTCGACAGAGGACTGTCGGCGTCCCTTACCCACACCTAGAACTCTTTACTTTACCTACCGTGCCCTCCTCGTCACGATTTACATACCTTTCTGGGGTGTTCCTAATGACGACCCCACTCACCCGACCACCTTGCGATGGTCCGACACGTTAGGGGAAATTTGTTGTCATGTACTTATGCTCCACTTAACGTATTTATGAGTTGTATACAAATGTGTTGAATTTTATAAATCATAATTTTTATTTAAAATTTTTCAACCATAGTCCTCAGTGATGATAACTGAAATTGGTCACTTTAATGTTTTGACGAATCTATTGAACTTTTAATGGAAATCTAGGGTCGACCGACAGTGTGTACACTGTACATATCTAGTACAAAGGGGAAACGTATGTCTTCTTCGAGAACGACCCAAAAGGGTGACAAAAGAAAAGAAAAAAAGAAAAAAAACTATGGATGACAATTCAAATAAAAAGAAATGTCGGATCCCTGGGGTCAAAACATAAATTCGTATATCTTACTATAGGCATCAATTAATCAATCTTAGTGTTCATCGGTGATGGTTTAGTAGTAGATAAGGTATCAAAACACGTGTAATATGTGTGTTAACATAGTGATAACATACGATAACATATGTTATCTTAACATAGTGATAATTAAAAACATAAATAGTCATGGTTACGTTCAACTTAAGTCTTATTCTCGTAAGGTTCATAAATTCTTTTTGGAAACACTTAAATTCAGTACACCAAAAATTTATTAAAACAAAGAAATTTCAAGGCACTTCTGGAACTCCTAAAATTATCTCCTTTATTGAAAAATTTTTTTCTTGTGACACACCTATATATTGTATAACGTCTGATCGAAGATCGTTCTTGCCACCCAAATGTGCGTCTGCAGAACTTCAGTTAGTTGACCACTATCTTCTGGTCTTCTTCACAAAGGATTTACGGATTTTTACAAAATCAGGATTATTGATTCGGTTTGGGTTGTGACGACTTCAATCTCACTTAATTTCCTGGACGGTGTGTACACACCCAACAACGGGGAGGAACACTTTGTCACAGACCCTTTTCGAAGTGAAAGACTTTTTTTAAAAAATTTTTAGACATTACGTTTATAAATAAACCTGAAACCTATGCGACTCTTCCATGTCAAAGATTAAATTAGAATTTGATCAAAAAGTAGAGATTGCAGTACCCCTTTACGATAGAACCCGACCCAAGCCTTATGAAATCTTTAAACGGATAATCACTCGATCTTGAGATAAAATCAACACATCTTTACCCATATAAAATACGTCTATGAGAATAGATTCTTTATTTTTGGACAGTCTCTGAACACATTGACATTGAACTAGAGTCTCCCGTTACACAGATTGGATATATAACATGTTTAATCTTTTGATAGCTTTCAACTTCACTGAATGAGTTCCAGTACTGAGGACTCACCACAATGACTTGTTTTAGGATCCAGAAGACTTAGGTTAAGACACGAGGAAGGAAATTTTAGTAATTACTACAAAAGATTTGAAAAAGAAACAAACAAACAAAAACAAAAAAAAAATTAAAATTTTAGAAATTAAGAATGTACTCAAGGGTTTGTACTTGGGGGGAGGGTGGAGGGAGGGGTGTTCTAGAGAGACCCAGTAGGGGTACATGGTCGGGGTTCGTACGACGTGGGACGCAGTCTGTATCTGACCGCTAAGTTAAGAATGTACTATCATATGTACAATGTTACGGTAAGAGGGTTTAGTAGGGTGGGAGAGGGAGAGGGAGACTCAGGTTTTCAGACAATATGTGTAGACACAGGAAAAAGGACAGAACGTATGTCCCAGCAGTAACGGTAGAAGGATTTAAGGTATATATACACAATCATATGACATAACCACAAAAAGAAAGACCGAATGAAGTGAGACATATTAACCGAGGTCAAAGTAGGTAGAGTAGTCTTGACTAAGTTTACTTAAGAAAAATTGCCGACTCATTATGAGGTAACACATATACATGGTGTCGAAAGAATAGGTAAGTAGACGACTACCTGTAGATCCAACAAAGGTACAGGACCGATAATATTTGTCACGACGCTACTTGTAACCCCATGTACACAGAGAAAGTTAAGACCAAAGGA
>SJYO01034137.1:41693019-41713969 GCA_006410555.1 Capra ibex
ACAACCAAAATTAATAAATAGATAAAAAGGAAGGACAATACAACGGGAGACACAAAGGTTCCGAGCGGTGTCTGAGCCGTCCCTCTCACAAAGGACCACAAACCTTTGGAGAGAAGAATTTTAAGGGAAGGGCCCTGCCCGAAGGGAAGGACCCTGCCTCGAGGGAGGGGTGGAGGAAACAGAGGAAAAAGTAGAAAATATAAAAAAGCATGGACAAAAACTTCTGTTACCAAACGAAAAGACCAACGGACTACAGGAGACGGTTGGATGTCTTCAACAAAACACCTCAAACGAGCCGTAACTTTACAAGAAAACTCCTTAAACACTCCCTCTTTCACCAGAAGGGCAGGATAAGGAGGCGGTAGAAAGGGAGAGGGGAAGGGTGACAAAAGAATACAGAAAAGGTGAAAATATTAGAGTCGGTCACAGAGTCTGAACCGACAACTTCGACTCGATACTTGGTATACTTCTTTTATCCCACTAACTGTAATATGACAACACCCATCAGTAAGAGAAGAAGTCCCCGTTGAAGGACTGGACCCAAAGGACGTGACGTCTGTCTAAGAAATGACAGACTCGGTGGTCTCTTCAAGAAAAGAGTTGAAACTGAGTAGTGAAGAATACACGGCCCGTGACAAGAATAGGTACGGACATAATCGAGTAAATTAGAAGTGTAACTCGGGTACTCAATGGGTCCCTAAGAGAAAGTCTACTGAAGAACATGTGTAAACCATTTTCGTGGTTTGTCCACGAGGTTACTACACATTTTTTCAAAGATCCTCAGTTCATAGAGGCCGATCTTACACATAGACAACGTCATTCCAGGGAAATCCCCGTACCTTTCTACTCTGGTTACAACGACGAACGATAAATCAATGATTAAACATTAGGTTGCGATCGGATGGTCCGAGGAGACAGGTATCCTAAAGGTTCCGTTCTTATGATCTCTAAAGTTTAAATCAAATAGAGTAGGTTATTTTTTATACTCGTTACTTTCACACATCTCGTTCGTTATCCCCCTTTAACCTTTCCTCTCTCTCTCTGTCTTCCCAATATCGGTCGGAGAGAAAGGAAGACGATCTTACTTCCCTCCGTCTTTAGATCCTTAGGTAGACTTCCTCTTAGGTAAACCGAGGGGACTAAGTTCACGTATTAATTGCTACTATTGACGGTCGGGAATCTATTTAATTAAGTGGGTGACAAAACGAGTGTTACGGGAGGTCCTATTGTCCACACCCTGTATCGGTCTTCCCTGTGTCTAATTGTTTCTACAGTAATGGGTCGACGGAGGTCCCTTGGGTCGGGTGGACGGGAACCTGAACCGTTACGACTTCGGCTCGATATTTGGTTCTTATTGAAAACGGACTAAATTCTCCTCAGCCGTGGGAACTCTCAGGATCTTTGGACAAAAAAAAGAGTCAGAGTACGTCAAAGGAGTTGCCCGGTGGGAGAACCGGTTGTGTGACCCTCGCGGTCGTCTTTGTCACCCTCGTTTCTCCGAAAGAAAGTTGTCTCGGAAGTTAATTAAACCTTTTTTTCTATAAACATGTTACTGAAGTAACCCTCCGAACGACAACCTTGCTACTCGTTTAAAGTGTGAGTAACAAAGTTATAAACGGTACTTTAAGAACCGACTTAAGATTGTTCTCGGTAGAGAGACAGGAACCCAGGGTAGGATATGTACCCCTTATTTATGTAAAGAAGAAGAGAGGATAAATGGTCTTTGATAATTCTCTCGGCTCAAATCACCATCGACAGGTCTGAGTTAAGTCTGTCTGGGTCTATAACTATTTAAGACTATACATGACGGGACATGATTGATACCCCGAAGGGACCACCGAGTCGACCATTTCTTAGGCGGACATTACGTCCTCTGGACCCAATCTAGGGACCCAACCCTTCTAGGGGACCTCTTCCCTTAACCGATGGGTGAGGTCATAAGACCGGATCTCTTAAGGTACCTGATATTATCAGGTACTGTGATACCTGTTTAAGAAATTTAAGACGAAAGGAGTGGATATTTGAGTGAAGTCATAGAAAGTATTAAAAAAAATTTTCTTATTTCTTTTGTTCTATGGTGTATTCTAACGAGACTTCTAATTTTCTCTATACGTACTTTTTGAGATCATGTCTTTGATCGTCTTTTATTAGTTGTGTAGTATCGACAAAGAATAAATTCTAAAAGTTATAGTAGGTCCTAAAGGGGGGACCTCACTTGGATCACCGAACCTACTGTCACAAGTTTTAGAGTTTTAGTCTGATTTTACTTAACGAAGAGTACAATTTAAGATAGTGGGGTTCACCTTAATGTGGACATTCTACATAAATCTTCCGACCTATCATGTGTCTTGAGAAAAATAAAAGTATATGACTTAATGTAAACAGTCTACACCGGGTATGAACGACCTGTCAGTGTCCTGTAAACTAAAGTTTATAGGACAGGGTACTCTTCCTCGGGATTAATGACCGTGTCTTTTGTACCAGACGGATACAGGTTGTGGTAGAACGTAGATATTGACCGAAAGAAGTTTTGTCCTGTCAAGACTTTTAAACCTCTTGACTCCAGTGATGAAACCTCAGGAACGGTAAGAGATTGAACCTTTAGTCTCATTCGATCCCATTAGTGTTGGGTGAGGTCATGAGAACGGACCGTTTAGGGTACCTACCTCCTCGGACCATCCGACGTCAGGTACCCCAGCGATTCTCAGTCTGTACTGACTTACTGAAGTGAAAGTGAAAAGTAGAAGTACGAAACCTCTTCCTTTACCGTTGGGTGAGGTCACAAGAACGGAACCCTTAGGGTCCCTGGCCCCTCGGACCACCCGACGGCAGATACCCCAATGTGTCTCAGCCTGTGCTGACTTCGTTGAATCGTCGTTTCGTTAATGTCGAACCCCCTTCTCCCAGAACATAGAGATGTTGGTACGACGTACAAGGATCTCACAGACGTTGATGAATATGGTTCCCTGAAGGAGGAAGGGAGAGAAGGACTACCTTTATTTGAGATCTCTATTCTTAAAGATTCAGGTGAGGTCATTTCGTGTCGATCCCGAGACACGTTCAAGTACCGTCTCTTTCTTCGGTCTTCACATGATCAGTTCAGAAACTGATCAGTTCAGGACCACTAAATCCAGTTGATTTGAGTGGGTCTATTCGTCCCCACGTTCACTATGTTCTCCGGTCTTTGTGAGAGTGAAACGTTACACTTCATACCGTCCGTTAAAGGGTCTCGTAGAGTGGAAAATAAAACCTTGGTGAACGGAAATAGTGTGTGATGACATCTGAATTTAAAGAGACAAGACTTTGACTTTTACAGTGTTCTGTAATGATCTAACCAGTCACTTAAGAGAGGAGGAGGTAGGGGTGTTTAGTTTTCTTTTGACTTTCTATGTTTTATATATTGAGGTATACATCTTATTTATCCGTTGTTTTGGTAGGGTAAGGATCCGAAATTAGTATTTCGGTCCTTAAGGCCAACGGAGGTGGAATCCCGTCTCTGGGTGTTTTCTTATCCCATCCTGAGTCTGGGGTTAAATTTAAAGTAAATTTGACAAAGGAATGATGGAGAGAGGGTCGTGTTCTTTTTTCTTGAAGGGACTTTCAAGGACAAGAATATGAGACACTGGTATTACAAGGTTAGTTCAGGAACCCGAGATTCATCGGGTGTATAAACAGTTTGTGTTTTACCTTCCTCCAACGTTGGAGACCGAATGTGTCGGGTTTGTGAGACTTTCAGTGGGAACCTCTGATGAATCGTACGTCATGGACAAGCCCGGGCGAGTGGACACGAAGACCGAACGAGTACCGTCGGGTCCACTTTACACAATC
Organism: Capra ibex; assembly: GCA_006410555.1. NCBI lineage: Eukaryota > Metazoa > Chordata > Mammalia > Artiodactyla > Bovidae > Capra > Capra ibex. The sequence goes on from SJYO01034137.1 coordinate 41,696,848, forward strand.
GGTGTGTGTCCGTTGGGTGGTCCTCTAGTGACTCACCTTTAGGTTCCCTCGGGTCCGGCGGAGGACGGTGTCAAGGGTAGGAAGGGGGTCCAGAGTCTCCACCCTGACCCGAGAGTGTCGAGGTTCGGACCTCTACACGGTCCCACAACCGAGGACCTGAGAGTCAGGGTTCTTGACGGTTGACCTTAGAAAGGTCTTTTGAAGACAAGTGAGAAGAAGTGACAGAAGGAGGAGGGAAATACCACGAATCCTAGGAGTGTCCGACAGGATCCAGAGATACGAACCTATGTCGACTTACTTAGTTATTGTGAAATTTAGTTCACTTTAGTTTTATTTATTTATTTATTTATTTAGTTCACTTTAGTTACGTAGTGGAACGGGTCCCTGTACACGTAAGATTTTCTTACTTTCTGAAAGTTCGTTACCGAAACCTACCCCCTATCAAAACTTGTCTTCCCAAGAAAACTACACATTTTGGAAAGTAAATCCGCTGACAGAGAAGGCGGTACAATTCCCGTCAGTTAAGATCTTTCTTAACTTTTTAGTTCCGACGGGTTCTATTCCACCATGACTCATTTCTTTCATAGTTTTATACGATAAAAGTAAAGTATCGAAGATACAGAAGTATGTTCCTTATTGTTTTATTTGTATGACTACATGGTCCCTCGTTTTCGTTTTACATTATGGGTCCACACCCCCCCACCGTTAGACCCAGGAATAGAGTCGAGACGGGGAAGGAGCACCGGGGTCCCGTTGAGTGGATTGAATAGTATGGGTGGAAGAGTCAAAGGAACAAATGTGTTACCTTACTGTTCTGTTCATTGGAGTATTTCCACGGTACTCTCAGTTTTCATTTTTAGACTCTAACGGAACATTTACTTTTTCGTGAGATCTGTGGTATCCACCCCGAGACTAGTTTAAGTATCCCCCAATTTGTTACGTCCGAGAGACTCACAAGTCGACACCCACACTTAGTCAGTTTTCGTATCTCACCGTCCCTACGCCCTTCCTCCCCTCTTCATCAAAGTTCGCACCCTTTTGTTATCCTTGGTTACTCCGTCCTGGGGGTTCGTGTAAACTTACATAAAGTCGGGATCACATCTAAATTCAACGTAGAATAAAACTCTCCTTTTCTTTTGAACGTAATAACAATTTAGTACAAAGCAAACGAGAGTTCAGTTGTGAATTCACGAACAACTCGTGTATACGACACGGGAATAAAGTAGTCTGTACTTGTCTGTAACGAGGGGTACGTATCGTTCTCTACAACAACTCATGGTTGTCGACCGAGACGTCTACAGTCGTTGTCGACGTAAAACACTAAGCCTCTACGCAATCAAGGTTAATTAGAGGAAGATAGGAACAAAAATCTTTGAGACTACAGATATATATTTAAATAAAATAGAAGGACCAATTTGAGGAAACCGGTTGTGTGAGTCATCGGAATGTTTTAATCCAGACCAAACGAGTCCTTGACCTTTATTTTTACTTGAGTAGAGTTAACAATCCCTCTCTTTAGAGTTTACTTCCGTACTAGATCAGGTGATTAGTGAAGATCGTTTCCGAGACTCAGTATGTAGTCACTCGATTTAGTGGACCGGGGGTGTCTCTATAAAGTCATCCTTCGGACATTTATTTTACCTATAAATTATAAAGTATCACGTAAAAAGAACATTGTCCACACATCTCGTCCCGGTAGTGAGTTATCTACCCTCCTTCTGGGAGTCAACTTACTTTTGTTTCCCTCTACGGACGCTCTCAATTTGATGTAAACATTTCTACTCCTAACAATAAAGTTGGATCTACGAACAAAGTAGGTAGTCTTTCATGGATTGTGTCGCTATGAGTATCCGTGGTAAGTTTTACTTTAAGTTTATGATTTATCTGATGTCGTCTGTACCTAAATCTGTTTTGTACAAGGACCCGTCTTAAACAAACTCAGTTACCGACGCCCCGTTTCAGAACCGACGCGTACACGACCCTGGGTTAAACCCCGTAAACAAATTACTTACTTACCAACATTCCATATCGAAAAGGGGGTACCTGGGGGTCCTACCCACCTTTGTTAGGTTTCCTCACCTGGTACTTCTGTTCTTACTTCATCCCTGTCGGTCCCTCAAATAGTGGTTCCACCCCGGACAGATAAAGTAATTATACTACTTGATGAAAATGTCCGGATTAAAGACGGTCATGGAAGACGAGTGAGGTGGGAGTCTGTCTCTTCCCTTCTCCGTGTACACTTTTCAAGGTGATTCTCATTAGTATGACCCCGGAGAAGTGAAATATTTTCCTCCCACAAAACCTGAAAGGACCATCAGGTCACCTATTCTTCCCTGGACGGTTACGTTCCCTGTGACCAAGTTAGGGATCAAACCCTTCTAATGTGAAGGACGTTTTGCTGATTCGGACATACGGTGTTGATATCTTCGGGTGTGAGATCTCGGACGTACATCCCGGATCTACGACGTCGATTACTTCGGGTACCCGGATCTCGGACACGAGTCGTTGTTCTCTTCGGTGACGTTACTCTTCGGACACGTGGTGCTGTTTTTTGTCGGGGACGTGAGGTGTTGGTCTCTTTCGGACACACGTCGTTGTTTCGGGGTCGTGTTGGTTTTTATTTTATTTGACAATTTTTTCCTTCCACAAAATTAAATATATCTTAGTAGACAATGAAATATATCAGTCGAGAAAAACAAGGGTACCTACTATAGGTGTCACTGGAAAGAAACACGTCCTAGTTGTACGATCTCAACAGACAATTCTCCTAGGAATGGAGGTGAGTTTCTGGAGTGTACAAGGGACCGTCTCCTACTTTCTTCATAAATCTACGTTTTTACAAGATAAGAAGATGGACGACGTCACCAAAGTCGTTACCTTTCAGAACTTAGGTTTGTAAGTTCTTCAACTTAACTATAATAATACGACATGTAGAATTTACGTATGTCACGATATATACTCATTTTGATCTTCCTTTTTTTTTTTACGAAGGTTCCTTAAAATTGTCCGGGGAAGTCGATTACATATAGACCCTTGGTAAAGAAGTTTTAAGGTTATCAAGAGTTTGTACCGTCGTGTAATACTCACTAGTTTTGTTGTTGTTGTTTTGGTTTTATAATTCGTCTTCGGGCACCGTCATATTTTACAACCACCGAGACTAGTCTTACAGAGTCTAAGGAAAAATGATCCTCACTCACTCACTTGCTCGTTCTCTTTCTTTCTTTACTTTTTTCTCTCTGTCTCTAGGACCCCTCTGACACTCCAAAAGTGAACGACGATGAGACCCCTCTGACCGGAGTCTGACGAAACGAGGTGTAAGTTCTTATTCCTATCTCATAACTCCCTAAACTAAATCCAGTATGGACTTACCAGATCACCAAAAGGCATGAAAGAAGTTAAATTCAGACTTAAACCGTTATTCCTCGAGTACTAGACTCGGTGTCAGTCGAGGGTCAGAACAAAAACGACTGACATATCTCGGAGAGGTAGAAGCCGACGTTTCTTATATTAGTTAGACTAAAGTCACAACTGGTAGACCACTATAGGTACACATCTCAGAAGAGAACACAACAACCTTCTCCCACAAACGATACTGGTTACGCAAGAGAACCGTTTTGAGATAATCGGAAACGGGACAAAGTAAGACATAAGGTTCCGGTTTAAACGGACAATGAGGTCCACAAAGAACTGAAGGATGAAAACGTAAGGTCAGGGGATATTACTTTTCCTGTAGCAAAAACCCACAATCAAGACTTTCCTGAAGGGACCACCCAGTCTGTCATATCACAGTCGGGCGTTACACCCTCTAGACCCAAGCTAAGGACCAAGCCCTTCCAGGGGACCTCTTCCTTTACCGTTAGGTGAGGTCGTGAGAACGTACCTTTTAGGGTACCTACCTCCTCGGACTATCCGATGTGGGGTACCCCAGCGTCTCTCAGTCTGTACTGACTCTCTGAAGTGAAGTGAGACTTTCCAGAACAAGTCAAGTCAATGAGTCAACACAGGCTGAGACGTTGGGGTACTTAACGTCGTGTGGTCCGGAGGAACAGGTATTGGTTAAGGGTCTCAAGTGAGTCTGAGTGTAGGTAGCTCACTCACTACGGTAGGTCGGTAGAGTAGGAGACAGCAGGGGAAGAGGAGGACGGGGGTTAGGGACGGTTGTAGTCAGAAAAGGTTACTCAGTTGAGAAGTGTACTCCACCGGTTTCATGACCTCAAAGTCGAAATCGTAGTAAGGAAGGTTTCTTTAGGGCCCCGACTAGAGGAAGTCTTACCTGACCAACCTAGAGGAACGAGAGGTTCCCTGAGAGATCTCAGAAGAGGTTGTGGTGTCAAGTTTTCGTAGTTAAGAAGTCGCGAGTTGGAAGAAGTGTCAGGTTGAGAGTGTAGGTATGTACTGATGACCTTTTTGGTATCGGAACTGATCTGCCTGGAATCAGCCGTTTCATTACAGAGACGAAAAGTTATACGATAGATCCAACCAGTATTGAAAAGAAGGTTCCTCGTTCGTAGAAAATTAAAACACCGACGTTAGTGGTAGACGTCACTAAAACCTCGGGGGTTTTTATTTCAGACTGTGGCAAAGGTGACAAAGGGGTAGATAAAGGGTACTTCACTACCCTGGTCTACGGTACTAGAAGCAAAAGACTTACAACTCGAAATTCGGTTGAAAAAGTGAGAGGAGAAAGTGAAAGTAGTTCTCCGAAAAATCAAGGAGAAGTGAAAGACGGTATTCCCACCACAGTAGACGTATAGACTCCAATAACTATAAAGAGGGTCGTTAGAACTTAGGTCGAACACAAAGAAGGTCAGGTCACAAAGAGTACTACATGAGACGTATCTTCAATTTATTCGTCCCCCTGTAATATGTCGGAATTGTATGTGGAAAAGGATAAACCTTGGTCAGACAACATGGTACAGGTCAAGATTGACAACGAAGGACTGGACGTATGTCTAAAGAGTTCTCCGTCCAGTCCACCAGACTATAAGGATAGAGAGAGTCTTAAAAGATACCAAATAACACTAGGTGTGTCAGTTTCCGAAACCGTATCAGTTATTTCGTCTTTATCTACAAAAAGACCTTGAGAGAATTAAAAAACTACTAGGTCGCCTACAACCGTTAAACTAGAGACCAAGGAGACGGAAAAGATTTTAGTCGAACTTGTAGTCCTTCAAGTGCCAAGTGTATGACGACTTCGGACCGAACCTCTTCAAACTCGTAATGAAATGATCGTACACTCTACTCACGTTAACAAATAATCAAACTCGTAAGAAACCGTAACGGAAAGAAACCCCAACCTTTCTTTTGACTGGAAAAGGTCAGGACACCGGTGACGACTCAAAAGGTTTAAACGACCGTATCACTCACGCCGTGAAAGTGTCGTAGTAGAAAGTCCTAAACTTTATCGAGGTGACCTTAAGGTAGTGGAGGTGATCGAAACAAACATCACTACGAAAGATTCCGGGTGAACTGAAGTGTAAGTATTTTGGTAAGTTGAAGTCGAAGAAGGCACATGACCAACCCCGTATCTGAACCTAATGACTCTATAACTTACCAAACGGAACCTTTACTTATCTCTAGTAAGACAGCAAAAACTCTAACGTAGGTTCATGACGTAAAATCTGAGAACAACCGGTACTACCGATGAGGTAAAGAAGACTCCCTAAGGACGGGCGTCATCATCTATATTACCAGTAGACTCAATTTAAGTGGGTAAGGTCAGGTAAAATCAAGTGACTAAGGATCTTACAGTTGCAAGTGAGAACGGTAGAGGACAAACTGGTGAAGGTTAAACGTAACTAAGTACCTGGATTGTAAGGTCCAAGGATACGTTATAACGAGAAATGTCGTAGTCTGGAACGAAGATAGTGGTCAGTGTAGGTGTTGACCCATGACAAAAACGAAACCGAGGTAGGGAAGTAAGAAAGACCTCAATAAAGAGGTGACTAGAGGTCATCGTATAACCCGTGGATGACTGGACCCCTCAAGGAGAAAGTCATAGGATAGTAAAAAGGAAAAGTATGACAAGTACCTCAAGAGTTCCGTTCTCATGACTTCGCCAAACGGTAAGGGAAGAGGTCACCTGGTGTAAGACAGTTTGAATTTACTGGTTTAAGTCTGAATTTGACTTCTTTCATCCCTTTTGGTGATCTGGTAAGTCCATACTGGATTTAGTTTAGGGAAAACTCATATGTCACCTTCACTCTTTATCTAAATTCCCTGATCTAGACTATCTATCTCACGGACTACTTGATACCTGACTCCAAGTACTGTAACATGTCCTCTGTCCCTAGTTCTGGTAGGGGTACCTTTTCTTTACGTTTTTTCGTTTTACCGACAGACCCCTCCGGAATGTTTATCGACACTTTTCTTCTCTCCGTTTTTGGTTTCCTCTTTTCCTTTCTATATTCGTAGACTTACGTCTCAAGGTTTCTTATCGTGTCTCTCTATTCTTTCGGAAGGAGTCTCTAGTCACGTTTCTTTATCTCCTTTTGTTGTCTTACCCTTTCCGATCTCTAGCGAAGTTCTTTTAATCTCTATGGTTCCCTTATAAAGTACGTTTCTACCCGAGCTATTTCCTGTCTTTACCAGACCTGGATTGTCTTCGTCTTCTATAATTCTTCTCCACCGTTCTTATGTGTCTTCTTGACATGTTTTTTCTATAAGTGCTAGTTCTATTAGTGCTACCACACTAGTGAGTGGATCTCGGTCTGTAGGACCTTGCACTTCATTTCACCCGGAATCTTTCGTAGTGATGCTTCATCTCCACTACCTTAAGGTCACCTCGATAAAGTTTAGGACTTTCTACTACGTGAGTTATACGGTCGTTTAAACCTTTTAAGTCGTCACCGGTGTCCTGACCTTTTCCAGTCAAAAGTAAGGTTAGGGTTTCTTTCCGTTACGGTTTCTTACGAGTTTGATTGTTTGTTAACGTGAGTAGAGTGTACGAGCATCTCATTACGAGTTTTAAGAGGTTCGGTCCGAAGTCGTCATACACTTGGCACTTGAAGGACTACAAGTTCGACTAAAATCTTTTCCGTCTCCTTGGTCTCTAGTTTAACGCTTGTAGGAGACCTAGTAGCATTTTCGTTCTCTCAAGGTCTTTTTGTAGATAAAGACGAAATAACTGATACAGTTTCGGACACTGACGCACCTAGTGTTATTTGGTATCCTTTAAGACTCTCTCTACCCTTATGGTCTGGTGGACTGGACGGAGAACTCTTTGGATATACGTCCAGTCCTTCGTTGTCAATCTTGACCTGTACCATGTTGTCTGACCAAGGTTTATCCTTTTCCACATACAGTTCCGACATATAACAGGGGGACGAATAAATTGAAGATACGTCTCATGTAGTACTCTTTGCGACCCGACCTCCTTCGTGTTCGACCTAAGTTCTAACGACCCTCTTTATAGTTATTGGAGTCTATACGTCTACTGTGGTGGGAATACCGTCTTTCACTTCTCCTTGATTTTTCGGAGAACTACTTGCACTTTCTCCTCTCACTTTTNCGAGTTGTAAGTCTTTTGCTTCTAGTACCGTAGACCAGGGTAGTGAAGTACCCTTTATCTACCCCTTTGTCACCTTTGCCACAGTCTGAAATAAAAAGCCCCGAGGTTTTAGTGACGTCTACCACTAACGTCGGTACTTTAATTTTCTGTGAACGAGGAACCTTCTTTTCAATACTGGTTGGATCTATCGTATAACTTTTCGTCTCTGTAATGAAACGGCTGATTCCAGGCAGATCAGTTCCGATACCAAGAAGGTCACCAGTACGTACCTACACTCTCAACCTGACACTTTTTTCGACTCACGCCTTCTTAACTATGAAAACTTGACACCACAACCTCTTCTGAGATCTCTCAGGGAACCTCTCGTTCCTCTAGATTGGTCCGGTAAGACTTCCTCTAGTCGGGACCCTAAAGAAACCTTCCTTACTACGATTTCGACTTTGAGGTCATAAAACCGGTGGAGTAACTTCTCAACTGAGTAACCTTTTCTGAGACTACGACCCTCCCTAACCCCCATCCTCCTCTTCCCCTNCTCCTTCGTGTTCGACCTAAGTTCTAACGACCCTCTTTATAGTTATTGGAGTCTATACGTCTACTGTGGTGGGAATACCGTCTTTCACTTCTCCTTGATTTTTCGGAGAACTACTTGCACTTTCTCCTCTCACTTTTTCAACCGAATTTCGAGTTGTAAGTCTTTTGCTTATAGTACCGTAGACCAGGGTAGTGAAGTACCCTTTATCTATCCCTTTGTCACCTTTGTCACAGTCTGAAATAAAAACCCCCGAGGTTTTAGTGACGTCTACCACTGACGTCGGTGCTTTAATTTTCTGTGAACGAGGAACCTTCTTTTCAATACTGGTTGGATCTCTCGTATAACTTTTCGTCTCTGTAATGAAACGGCTGATTCCAGCCAGATCAGTTCCGATACCAAGAAGATCATCAGTACATACCTACACTCTCAACCTGACACTTTTTTTCGACTCACGCCTTCTTAACTACGAAAACTTGACACCACAACCTCTTCTGAGATCTCTCAGGGAACCTCTCGTTCCTCTAGATTGGTCCGGTAAGACTTCCTCTAGTCGGGACCCTAAAGAAACCTTCCTTACTACGATTTCGACTTTGAGGTCATAAAACCGGTGGAGTTCACTTCTCAACTGAGTAACCTTTTCTGAGACTTCGACCCTCCCTAACCCCCGTCCTCCTCTTCCCCTGCTGTCTCCTACTTTACCGACCTACCGTAGTGGCTGAGTTACCTGCACTCAAACCACTTGAGGTCCACAACCACTACCTGTCCCTCCGGACCGTACGACGTTAAGTACCCCAACGTTTCTCAGTCTGTACTGACTCGCTGACTTGACTGACTTCATAAGTCCGGAAGACCTGTCGAGAATCGCTTCCTGACTGGCTCCAGAACTTTCGAAGGCGAGAACATGGAGTCATCCTGTTGAGAGTGAGGTCTGTAGGGGTCTCCATAGTCCGTCTTCGAGGGGAGACACCCATAGATGGAACAAACCGAAGAAGATGAAGGGACATTCTCCTCTTTCGGAAATGTAACCGTCTTCACCAGAATAGACAGGGATCGTGTCTCAACCTCTGTTCATCCTCGACGACGACGATTCGTCGAAGTCAGCACAGGCTGAGACACGTTGAAGTGTCTGCTGTCGGGTGGTCCGGGGGGGCTGGGACCCTAAGAGGTCCGTTCTTGTGACCTCACCCAACGGTAAAGGAAGAGGTTACGTACTTTCACTTTTCACTTTAACTTCAACGAGTCAGCACAGGTTGAGTCGCTGGGGTCACCTGACGTCGGATGGTCCGAGGAGGGGATTTGTCCCCGTTTTTCTGAGTCCTCTAAGTTGTCAGGGACTCAGTCCTGAAATTTGTCACCATAGAAGTAGGACGACCCCAAGGTACCTACGATACCCCGTCATCTGAGTGAGATACAAGTGTTCATTTAGTTTCTACATAAAATTTTAGTAAAGACCCCCGCCAGGATTCTACCACCTCCTTGTCCTACCCCTCTGGTGAAAGAGGGAGTGTTTAAGTAGTTTTCTTGTAAAGTTACGACTCATTTAAGGTGTTTTGTTGAAGACTTACGACCGTCTCCTGTAGTCCGTGGGTCTTTTCGTCTAGTAACAGAAGTTTTTGTCCATCCTTTTTTATATTTTCTGCTTTTTACTCTGTTTCCTCCATCCCTCCCTCGAGGTAGGGTCCTTCCCTCAGGACAGGGCCCTTCCCTCAGAATTCTTCTCTCTTCAAAGGTTTGTGGTCCTTTGAGAGTGACGACTCAGACACCGTTCGGAACCTTCGTGTCTCCCGTTGTATTGTCCCTCCTTTTTATTTATTAATTTTGGTTGTCTAATGTTCGGGTTACCATTGAGGGGGTCACCTCTTCGTCGCGTCTACGGACGTAGGTGGTGATCGTTCACCCTCGACCCGTCCCTCCACGTCCGACGTCACAAAAAATTCTTAGCCCGGCCTTTCGGGGCATTGGTCTCGCTTGATTGAACCCGATCGTTTGGTCTGACACCCTGTCGATGGTGCGCTTTTCGAGATTGTATTCTGTGGCGGTCCTGGTGCGTGTCTATTTCCTGCCTTGTCTTAATCGGTCGACGTCTGGTAGGGGGAGGTCACTGTCCGTCGGTCTCGGCATTCCCGACCTTCCCCCGGTAGCGTCGGCTTCTCTCCGTAATGGATTGTTTGACGTTCGTCCGAAGAAACGATTGATTCTGAAGAACCCCAAGACCCGTCAGTAGTAGGCGGACTCCTCCCTGCGGTCGCCATGTGGGTCTTTTGACTCGTCGTCCCTGCCCTTTCCGCTATTCAGTGCCGCTGACTCGATCGGTTTGTGGACTCGATGAGCCTGGACCCTTCCCGTGTTTTACGTCCGGGTTGGCTTAGACGCGGAGACTCCCGATGGAGTCACGGTTCGGACTCGCCGAATCTGGTCCCTCCACGTACGTCCACTCCCGGCCGGAGTCTGCCAAGGGGGGCCTCGTTGCATCTCGGACTCGTCACACGTGGCACTCGTCCCCGTCCGGGTCGCTCCGACTCTGTGACGTTCGTGTACGGTGACAATAAACGAACGTCGCAGGGAGGGAGGGGTGTCGCGCTGACTTGTTCACTCGGATTTTTTTTATTCACAGGTGATGGCGGGTGGAACCCAGTCCCGCCTTTAGTCTGTGACTTCTCTGGTCGTTTGTCTTCTTCGATTTGTCTCCCTTGGTGGAACCTTCACTAGGGTGTGACGGGTGTTGTGGTCTCTTTCAGTGTCTATATAGAAATGATAAAAATGTTAGTAAGAAAAAAAAAAACTACAACAACATACTAACAAAGAAAAAAATTGAATTTTTTTTAAAATTCTGGAGATAAAGAGGAAAAATAAAAATATTGGATGATAATGAAATTTTTGTTCTGGGATAAAAATTTCGTTTGCGGCATATATATAAAAAACACCAACAACAACAAAAAATTATTAAGAACACCGAAACAAAAAAAAGAAGAAGAAAAGAAATTATAACATAAAAACTTTTAGATTGGAGATGAGATCTAAAAATTAGAAACGAAAAACCATAAACAACAGTAAAAACATGTAAATTTTTGGGTTAGAAGTCATGGGTTAAAGTGGACTCTCGTTCTAATGACCAAACTGGTGAGAGAGGAGGAAACCTGAGAAAAAGAGGTGGTCCAACGGAGACAGAGAAGGGAGGGGGAAGAGAAGAGATGGGTCGAGACACTTAGAGACACACAAGGTCTACCACCTCTTGTGAATCCCTTGACCAATGACCGACCTAGACAGAGAGAGAAAAAGTAAAGGGAGAAAATAGGAGGACCGGTGGAGACAGATGAAGGAGGGAGAGGAGAAGGGACATATTGAGGCACTTGTAGAGACTCTCCAGGTCTGATACCTCGCGTACATTCCTTCACTAATGACCGATCGAACGAGAGAGGAGAAAACTAGGGTGGAGTAGAGTAAGGTCAGTGGAGATTGATGGGGAGGGAGAAGAGAAGAGGTACATTGAGTCACTTGGAGAGACCCACAGGGAGTTACACCTCTTTGAAAAGTAGAAATTGGATCTATAAAATAGTAACCACGACATATCTACCTCTTTAGAACTCCGATGACATTTTTATTTTGACTTTTGGTCGTCGTTCTCCGAATTCAGGTTTAGGACTCTTGTAGTCTCTTGAGGACTTAGGTCCCTTGTAATTAGTTATCCTCGAGTAGTTTGTGAAGGTATGGATGTGACTTTGGTTCGTGATGGGTTCCCGGTTGTTCAAGGTCTCGTTCTGTATGGCACGTTTAAGAGGTCGTTGTGTCCTTGTGTCGGGACTCGAAGTTATATGTCCGTCGAGTTTCAATGAGGTTTTGGTAACTGTAGAGTATTGAGTAATGACCTATCAAGTAACGTGAGGTCTCTCTTCTTTAGGTCGAGGTTGGTGGTCTTGAGACTGTGTTCGAAGGGATCGGATATTTGGAACTGTTCGGTGACTATGTTGGGGTGGGTGTCACTCCTTTGAGGTATTATTTCTCTTGAGGTGTTTAAGGGTCTTATGTCTTTCCGGTGGGGTTTACGTCGTTATATTGGTTCTACTTCTCTGTCTCCTTATGGATCGTCCATTTCCTTGTCCTCTTTACGGGTGATTTGGTTTGGTTTCTCCTTCTCTATCCCTTAGGTGGACTCTTTCTTAAGGCTTACAACTATCACTTTTACTAGGTTTAGAACTTTATTTTTACCTTAGTGTCTGTTTATCGGATCTCTGTTCCTAACTCTTCTACGTTGTTTCCAAATTGTTCCTGGATCTTCTTTATTTTTTCTCAGTTATATATTACTTATTACGTTATTTACTCTAGTCTTTGTGAGACCTCCGTTGTTTATCATCTTATTGTCTCCGTCTTCTATCCTAATCACTTTACCTTCTATCTTACCATCTTTATTTACTTAGTCTCTCCTTTTTTCTTTTTGCTTAATTTTCTTTACTCCTGTTAGAGTCTCTGGATGTCCTGTTATACTTTACGAGGTTGTAAACTTAATATCCTCAGGGTCTTCTTCTTCTGTTTTGCTTTCTGGTACTCTTTTATGAACTCCTCTATTATCAACTTTTTAAGGGATTTTACCCCTTCCTTTATTAGTGGGTTCAGGTTCTTTGGGTCTCTCAAGGTTTGTCCTATTTTGGTTCCACTTTGTGGGGTTCTGTGTATAATTAGTTTAATTGTTTTAGTTTGTGTTTCTTGTATATAATTTTCGTCGTTCCCTTTTTGTTGTTTATTGTGTGTTCCCCTAAGGGCATTCCTATTGACGTCTAGAAAGTTGTCTTTGAGAAGTCCGGTCCTCCCTTACAGTTCTGTATGAATTTCATTACTTTCTTTTATTGGATGTCGGGTCTAATGACATGGGTCGTTCCTAGAGTAAGTTTATACTTCCTCTTTAGTTTTCGAAATGTCTGTTCGTTTTCGACTCTCTTAAGTCGTGGTGGTTTGGTCGAGAAGTTGTTTACGATTTCCTATAAGAGATCTGTCCTTTGTGTTTTTCCCGTATATTTGGACTTGGGTTTTGTTATTTCATTTACCGTTACCCTAGTATGAATAGTTATTAATGGAATTTACATTTACCCAACTGACGGGGTTGGTTTTCCGTTTCTGACCGACTTACCTATGTTTTTGTTCTAGGGATATATATGACGGATGTTCTCTGAGTGGAGTTTTGTTCCCTGTGTATGTCTGACTTCCACTTCCCGACCTTTTTCTATAAGGTACGTTTATCTCTGGTTTTCTTTCGTCCTCATCGTTATGAGTATAGACTATTTTATCTGAANATAGGCTATTTTATCTGAAATTTTGTTTCCGCCACTTTTCTCTGTTTCTTCCGGTGATGTATTACTAGTTTCCTAGTTAGGTTCTTCTATATTGTTAATATTCATATATACGTGGGTTGTATCCTCGTGACGTTATACATTCTGTTTACGATTGTTCATACTTTCCCCTTTAGTTGTTATTGTGTTATTATCACCCTCTGAAATTATGGGGTGAGTGTGGATACCTGTCTAGTTGATTTGTCTTTTAATTGTTTCTTTACGTTTGAAATTTACTATGTAATCTGGTCAATCTGGATTAACTATAGATACCCTATAAAGTGGGGTTTTGTTACTTAAAGTGGAAAAAGAGTTCACGAGTGCCTTGGAAGAGGTCCTATCTAGTGTCGGACCCGGTATTTAGATTGGAACCATTTAAGTTTTTTTAACTTCAGTAAGGTTCGTAGAAAAGACTGGTATTACGTAATTCTAATCTAGAGTTAATGTCCTCTTTTTGATAATTTTTAAAGTTGTATACCTCCGACTTTTTGTACGAAGACTTATTGGTTGTTTAGTGTCTTCTTTAGTTTTATACGTATCTTTATTTACTTTTACTTTTGTGTTGTTGGGTTTTGGACACCCTGTGATATTTTCGTCACGATTCTCCTTTCAAGTATCGTTGTGTCCGTATGGAGTTCTTTGTTCTTTGTTCAGTTTATTTATTGGATTGAGATGTGGATTTCGTTGATCTTTTCCTTCTTTACCTCTTCGAGTCTCAATCATCTTCCTTTCTTTAGAATTTTTAATCCCGTCTTTATTTACGTTTTCTTTGTTTTCTCTGGTATCGTTTTTAGTTGTTTCGGTTTTCGACCAAGAAACTTTCCTATTTGTTTTAACTGTTTGGTAATCGGTCTGAGTAGTTCTTTGTTTCCCTCTCTTTAGTTTAGTTATTTTAATCTTTACTTTTACCTCTCTAGTGTTTTCTGTTGTGTCTTTATGTTTCCTAGTATTCTCTGATAATAGTCGTGAATATACGGTTATTTTACCTGTTGCACCTTCTTTACCTGTTTAAGAATCTCTTCATGTTGAAAGGTTTTGACTTGGTTCTTCTTTCTCTTTTAGAATTGTCTGGGTAGTGTTCGTGCCTTTAACTTTGATATTAGTCTTTAAAAGGTCGTTTGTTTTCGGGTCCAGGTCTACCGAAGTGTCGACTTAAGATGGTTTTTAAAACTCTTCTCGATTGTGGATAGGAAGAGTTTGAGAAGGTCTTTTAACGTCTCCTTCTATTTGAAGGTTTGAGTAAGATACTCCGGTGTAGTGGGATTATGGTTTTGGACTGTTTCTACGGTGTTTTTTTCTTTTGATATCCGGTTATAGTGACTACTTGTATCTACGTTTGTAGGAGTTGTTTTAAGATCGTTATTCTTAGGTTGTTGTGTAATTTTTCTAGTATGTGGTACTGGTTTCACCCGAAATAGGGTCCCTACGTTCCTAAGAAGTTATAGTGTTTAGTTAGTCATATTAAGTGGTGTAATTGTTTAACTTTTTATTTTCGGTATACTAATAGAGTTATCTACGTCTCTTCCGGAAACTGTTTTAAGNTTGTTTTAAGATCGTTAGTCTTAGGTTGTTGTGTAATTTTTCTAGTATGTGGTACTGGTTCACCCGAAATAAGGGTCCCTACGTTCCTAAGAAGTTATAGTGTTTAGTTAGTCATATTAAGTGGTGTAATTGTTTAACTTTTTATTTTCGGTATACTAATAGAGTTATCTACGTCTCTTCCGGAAACTGTTTTAAGTTGTAGGTAAATACTATTCTTGAGAGGTCTTTCGTCCTTATCTTCCTTGTATGGAGTTGTATTATTTTCGATATATACTGTTTGGGTATCGTATGTAATAGGAGTTACCACTTTTTAACTTTCGTACAAGGGATTTCAGTCCTTGTTCTGTTCCCACGGGTGAAAGTGACGATGATAATTTGTATCAAGACCTTCAAAACCGGTGTCGTTAGTCTCGTCTTTTTCTTTATTTTCCTTAGGTTTAACCTTTTCTTCTTCATTTTGAGAGTGACAAACGTCTACTGTACTAGGAGATGTATCTTTTGGGATTCCTGAGGTGGTCTTTTAATGATCTCGATTAGTTACTTATATCATTTCACCGTCCTATATTCTAGTTGTGTGTCTTTAGGGAACGTAAGGATATGTGATTATTACTCTTTCATCTTATTCTTTAATTCCTTTGTTAAGGTAAGTGGTAACGTTACTTTCCTTATTTTATGAATCCTTATATAGATGGATTTCTTTGATTTCTGGATATATATCTTTTGATATTTTGTGACTACTTTCTTGAGTTTCTCCTGTGNACTTTCTTTAGTTTCTCCTGTGATTATCTACCTCTTTATATGGTACAAGTACCTAGTCTTCTTAGTTATATCACTTTTACTCATATGATGGGTTTCATTAGATGTCTAAGTTACGTTAGGGATAGTTCGATGGGTACCATAAAAAGTCTCGATCTTGTTTATTAAAGTGTTAAACATACCTTTATGTTTTTTGGAGCTTATCGGTTTCGTTAGAACTCTTTCTTCTTACCTTGACCTCCTTAGTTTGAACGGACTGAAGTTCGAGATGATGTTTCGGTGTCAGTAGTTCTGTCATACCATGACCGTGTTTCTGTCTGTATATCTAGTTACCTTGTTTATCTTTCAGGTCTCTATTTAGGTGTGTGTATACCTGTGGAATAGAAGCTGTTTCCTCCGTTCTTATATGTTACCTCATTTCTGTTAGAGAAATTGTTCACCACGACCCTTTTGACCAGTTGGTGAACATTTTCTTACTTTGATCTAGTGAAAGATTGTGGGGTGTGTTTTTATTTGAGTTTTACCTAATTTCTAGATTTAAATTCTGGTCTTTGATATTTTGAGGGTCTCCTCTTGTATCCGTTTTGTGAGAGACTGTATTTAGTGTCGTCCTAGGAGATACTAGGTGAAGGGTCTTATAACCTTTATTTTCGTTTTTATTTGTTTACCCTAGATTAATTTTAGTTTTCGAAGACGTGTTGTTTCCTTNAGACGTGTTGTTTCCTTTTATATTCGTTCCACTTTTCTGTCGGAAGACTTACCCTCTTTTATTATCGTTTACTTCGTTGACTGTTTGTTGATTAGAGTTTTTATATGTTCGTTGAATACGTCGAGTTAAGGTCTTTTTATTTGCTGGGTTAGTTTTTTACCCGGTTTCTTGATTTATCTGTAAAGAGGTTTCTTCTGTATTGTCTCCTGATTGTTTGTGTACTTTTCTACGAGTTGTAGTGAGTAATAGTCTCTTTACGTTTAGTTCTGGTGTTACTCCATGGTAAAGTGCGGTCAGTCTTACCGACGTTAGGTTTTCAGATGTTCATTATTTACGACCTCTCCCACACCTCTTTTCCCTTGGGAGAATGTGGCAACCACCCTTACGTTTGATCATGTCGGTGATACCTCTTGTCACACCTCTAAGGAAATTTTTAACGTTTATCTTGATGTAATACTGGGTCGTTAGGGTGACGACCCGTATGTGTGTCTCCTTTGGTCTTAACTTTCTCTGTGCACATGGGCTTACAAGTAGCGTCGTGACAAATATTATCGGTCCTGTACCTTTGTTGGATCTACGGGTAGTCGTCTGTTTATCTATTCTTTCGATACCATGTATATGTGTTACCTCATAATGAGTCGGTAATTTTTCTTATGTAAACTTAGTCAAGATTACTCCACCTACTTTGACCTCGGCTAATATGTCTCACTTCATTCGGTCTTTCTTTTTGTAATCATGTCATATGATTGTGT
>SJYO01034137.1:41716575-41779842 GCA_006410555.1 Capra ibex
GGCGTTATACATTCTGTTTACGATTGTTCATACTTTCCCCTTTAGTTGTTATTGTGTTATTATCACCCTCTGAAATTATGGGGTGAGTGTGGATACCTGTCTAGTTGATTTGTCTTTTAATTGTTTCTTTACGTTTGAAATTTACTATGTTATCTGGTCAATCTGGATTAACTATAGATACCCTATAAAGTGGGGTTTTGTTACTTAAAGTGGAAAAAGAGTTCACGAGTGCCTTGGAAGAGGTCNAAGAGGTCCTATCTAGTGTAGGACCCGGTATTTAGATTTGAACTATTTAAGTTTTTTTAGCTTTAGTAAGGTTCGTAGAAAAGACTGGTATTACGTAATTCTAATCTAGAGTTAATGTCCTCTTTTTGATAATTTTTAAAGTTGTATACCTCCGACTTTTTGTACGAAGACTTATTGGTTGTTTAGTGTCTTCTTTAGTTTTATACGTATCTTTATTTACTTTTACTTTTGTGTNGTTTTATACGTATCTTTGATTACTTTTACTTTTGTGTTGTTGGGTTTTGGACACCCTGTGATATTTTCGTCACGATTCTCCTTTCAAGTATCGTTATGTCCGTATGGAGTTCTTTGTTCTTTTTTCAGTTTATTTATTGGATTGAGATGTTGATTTCGTTGATCTTTTCCTTCTCAACCTCTTGGGGTCTCAATCATCTTCCTTTCTTTAGAATTTTTAATCCCGTCTTTATTTACGTTTTCTTTGTTTTCTCTGGTATCGTTTTTAGTTGTTTCGGTTTTCGACCAAGAAACTTTCCTATTTATTTTAACTGTTTGGTAATCGGTCTGAGTAGTTCTTCGTTTCTCTCTTTTTAGTTTAGTTATTTTAATCTTTACTTTTACCTCTCTAGTGTTGTCTGTTGTGTCTTTATGTTTCCTAGTATTCTCTGATAATAGTCGTTAATATACGGTTATTTTACCTGTTGCACCTTCTTTACCTGTTTAAGAATCTCTTCACGTTGAAAGGTTTTGACTTGGTTCTTCTTTCTCTTTTAGAATTGTCTGGGTAGTGTTCGTGCCTTTAACTTTGACATTAGTCTTTAAAAGGTCGTTTGTTTTCGGGTCCAGGTCTACCGAAGTGTCGACTTAAGATGGTTTTTAAAGCTCTTCTCGATTGTGGATAGGAGGAGTTTGAGAAGGTCTTTTAACGTCTCCTTCCATTTGAAGGTTTGAGTAAGATACTCCGGTGGTAGTGGGATTATGGTTTTGGACTGTTTCTACGGTGTTTTTTTCTTTTGATATCCGGTTATAGTGACTACTTGTATCTACGTTTGTAGGAGTTGTTTTATGATCGTTATTCTTAGGTTGTTGTGTAATTTTTCTAGTATGTGGTACTGGTTCACCCGAAATAGGGTCCCTACGTTCCTAAGAAGTTATAGTGTTTTAGTTAGTTACATTAAGTGGTGTAATTGTTTAACTTTTTATTTTTGGTATACTAATAGAGTTATCTACGTCTCTTCCGGAAACTGTTTTAAGTTGTAGGTAAATACTATTTTTGAGAGGTCTTTCGTCCTTATCTTCCTTGTATGGAGTTGTATTATTTTCGATATATACTGTTTGGGTGTCGTTTGTAATAGGAGTTACCACTTTTTAACTTTCGTACAAGGGATTTCAGTCCTTGTTCTGTTCCCACGGGTGAAAGTGACGATGATAATTTGTATCAAGACCTTCTAAACCGGTGTCATTAGTCTCGTCTTTTTCTTTATTTTCCTTAGGTTTAACCTTTTCTTCTTCATTTTGAGAGTGACAAACGTCTACTGTACTAGGAGATGTACCTTTTGGGATTTCTGAGGTGGTCTTTTAATGATCTCGATTAGTTACTTATATCATTTCAACGTCCTATATTTTAGTTGTGTGTCTTTAGGGAACGTAAGGATATGTGCTTATTACTCTTTCATCTTTTTCTTTAATTCCTTTGTTAAGGTAAGTGGTAACGTTGCTTTTCTTATTTTATGAATCCTTATATAGATGGATTTCTTTGATTTCTGGATATATATCTTTTGATATTTTGTGACTACTTTCTTTAGTTTCTCCTGTGATTATCTACCTCTTTATATGGTACAAGTACCTAGTCTTCTTAGTTATATCACTTTTACTCATATGATGGGTTTCATTAGATGTCTAAGTTACGTTAGGGATAGTTCGATGGGTGCCATAAAAAGTGTCTCGATCTTGTTTATTAAAGTGTTAAACATACCTTTATGTTTTTTGGAGCTTATCGGTTTCGTTAGAACTCTTTCTTCTTACCTTGACCTCCTTAGTTGAACGGACTGAAGTCCGAGATGATGTTTCGGTGTCAGTAGTTCTGTCATACCATGACCGTGTTTCTGTCTTTATATCTAGTTACCTTGTTTTATCTTTCAGGTCTCTATTTAGGTGTGTGGATACCTGTGGAATAGAAGCTGTTTCCTCCGTTCTTATATGTTTCCTCATTTCTGTTAGAGAAATTGTTCACCACGACCCTTTTGACCAGTTGGTGAACATTTTCTTACTTTGATCTAGTGAAAGATTGTGGTATGTGTTTTTATTTGAGTTTTACCTAATTTCTAGATTTAAATTCTGGTCTTTGATATTTTGAGGATTTCCTCTTGTATCCGTTTTGTGAGAGGCTGTATTTAGTGTCGTCCTATGAGATACTAGGTGAAGGGTCTTATAACCTTTATTTTCGTTTTTATTTGTTTACCCTAGATTAATTTTAGTTTTCGAAGACGTGTTGTTTCCTTTTATATTCGTTCCACTTTTCTGTCGGAAGCCTTACCCTCTTTTATTATCGTTTACTTCGTTGACTGTTTGTTGATTAGAGTTTTTATATGTTCGTTGAATACGTCGAGTTAAGGTCTTTTTATTTGGTGGGTTAGTTTTTTACCCGGTTTCTTGATTTATCTGTAAAGAGGTTTCTTCTGTATTGTCTCCCGATTGTTTGTGTACTTTTCTACGAGTTGTAGTGAGTAATAGTCTCTTTACGTTTAGTTCTGGTGTTACTCCATGGTAAAGTGCGGNTACTCCATGGTGAAGTGCGGTCAGTCTTACCGACGTTAGGTTTTCAGATGTTCATTATTTACGACCTCTCCCACACCTCTTTTCCCTTGGGAGAATGTGGTAACCACCCTTACGTTTGATCATCTCAGTGATACCTCTTGTCACACCTCTAAGGAAATTTTTAACGTTTATCTTGACGGAATACTGGGTCGTTAGGGTGACGACCCGTATGTGTGACTCCTTTGGTCTTAACTTTCTCTGTGCACATGGGCTTACAAGTAGCGTCGTGACAAATATCATCGGTCCTGTACCTTTGTTGGATCTACGGGTAGTCGTCTACTTATCTATTCTTTCGTCACCATGTATATGTGTTACCTCATAATGAGTCGGTAATTTTTCTTATGTNTTACCTCATAATGAGTCGGTAATTTTTCTTATGTAAACTTAGTCAAGATTACTCCACCTACTTTGACCTCGGCTAATATGTCTCACTTCATTCGGTCTTTCTTTTTGTAGTCATGTCATATGATTGTGTGTATATACCTTAAATCTTTCTACCATTACTATTGGGACATACACCCTGTCGCTTTCTCTGTGTCTCCATATCTTACCTGAAAACCTAAGACTCCCTCTCCCTCTCCCACCCTACTAAACCCTCTTACCGTAACTTTGTACATATGATAGTACATTCTTTACTTAGCGGTCAGATACAAACTATGTCCTATGTCCTACGAACCCCGACCACGTGCCCCTACTAGGTCTCTCTACTATACCCCACCCCCCCCCCAAGTCCCAAACCTTGAGTACATATGGACACCACCTAAGTACAGTTACATACCGTTTTGGTTATATCATAATATTTCATTTTATTTCATTTTTATATTTATTTTATTTTAGTAAAGACACCATAAGAGGGTACACTTCTTTCTCTCCGTTCACTCCAGTATTCTACTTTACACAGTACTCCTCCTGAAGATCTTTCACAGAATCAGTTCCTAGGTCTTCACCCATAACCAGTAACTAAAACGGTCCGGACGTACTGAAGAACTCGAGTGGTCCCCACGGGACATCAAATATGGTACCTCGAATTCAAGAGTGTGAGTAGGAGGGACTTGAACCGAGACTGGGTGAGAGTATCTGGTCAAGGAATGTGAACTGAGTCAGGACGGAGGGTCGAGGGTTGGACTGGAAAGGAAAGGACAAGAATAAGAGTAAAATGAGATACCTAGACTGTGTATCGTATTGTTGAGGAGGGTCGTTACTAAGATCCAGAGGAGTCGAGATATTCAACTCCAGGGAACCTCTTTGTGGGGGAGAAGCAAACCGATAGTCTTGGGCGGATGGGATCTTGACTAGGAAGTTCGTCCTAGACCGGACTAATCACTTCCGTATATGAGAGACGAAAAGTATCATGGATGCAAGTAAACTGTATGATATATAAAATGAATAAGGAAACAGAAAAAACATAGGATAAATTTTATACAGGGTACTCTCATCCTAAGAAAAATTTTATACGAAACAATGAATGATATACGAGTCAACGGCTGTGTATCATCTTCGAATTATTTACAAAACTTTTAAAGATTCTCTGGTCATTCATTTTTTTCTTTTCACAGGGTACAAGAATTGTAAGAGAAAAGTAGTATACTGGTAAAACACGTTTTAAAAAATTTCAGTTTACATTATTTAGTAGGTTGAAGGGGGGGGGTGTGTGTGTGTGGTTATAAAGTCCTCTTTTTTTCTCCTCTCGTTCTCCTCTCTTTTCTGCAAATGTGTTTCGTATGAGACAAAACCTACATCAGAAATTCTAATTACCTTTCTTTTATTTGAGACCCACTTTTATGAACCTAGACATTGTCATAAAATAAAAATTATCACATTAGGTTCACCTTTGCACACATTTGTTTAATGTAAAGGAAACTATCTGTTACAAAAAAGAATACGTTTCATGACCCATATTTTGGTACAATCAAGAGATATCTTTTACATCTTTTCCTTCATCATCAGAATAACAACAGTAATATGGGAGATAAAGGTGTGAAAATTCCCAGTTATCTTGTGACTTACCGGACTACAGGTAGTTATAAGGAAACCCCCATACGACAATTTAAGAACAGAAGGTAAAGATAGAACAGAGGTCATAAGTGACAACTGTTAAGATATACCTTACCGGTTAGGTCCGACGACTGGCCTCTCAGGGTTCATTTGACTTAATACATTGTCTTTTTCGGTTGACTTTTACCCATCTTCCGGACGAGAATACTGAGACATTATACACGATCTGGTTGGGGATATGAAATTTTTTCAACCTATTTTAATCTGTTTTCGTTTGTTTTAGTCAATAAAATTCCATAATTCTTGTTTTTCCGTCGGTCATTATCTTCCTTTATCTTTATCATTGTCCCTTAAACGTTCACTATGTCACCTCCATGATTTCAGTTATTTCCACAGAATAACTGACCACTAGAATGGTCAGTGGTGTCATTGACGACGTCTTGAGACTCTGTGACATGTCTTGTTCGGACCTTAATTGGGCTTATTTCTCGTTCCTTAAACCTAACGAAAAAATACATTCAAAGTCCGTACATCTTAAAGTTAAGTTGTAAGGATATGTGATGTCTCACTAGCGGTGTTCAGGTCAAAGGTAGGTAGTGATATACTAACTGGGAGAAGTGGGTGAGGTTGGGGAGACCATTAGTGTTTAGACTAAGGACAAAGACACTCAAAGAAAGAGCAAAATGAGAAAATACATATTCTAAACTATAAACTCACTTTAGTATGTCATAAACAGAAGGATACAGACTGAATAAGGTGAATCGTATTATGGTAGTTCCAGGTAGGTATGATAGTGTCCTAGTACCTAAAAATAAGGGCAGATAGAAGACTCAAGACCCTTAGAATCAAGTCCGAAGATATTGTTCTATGGTATCTGACCCACCGAATTTGTTATTTGTAAATAAAAAGTGTCAAAACCTCCGACCTTCGGACTTTAGTCCCCCCGTTGACACCGGTCTAAGAACACTCCTGAGAAGACGACCGAACATTGTGATAATAGAGTGTACCGGTTCTCTCTCTTTAGTAGAGAAAACACAGAATATTTCCGTAATTAGAGTAAATACTCCCGAGGTGGGGATGTCACGTTAATGGAGGGTTTCTAGAGGGGAGGATTATGATAGTGTGACACCCGATCTCAAAGAGGGATACTGAAAACCCCTTTGTATAGGTCCGGTGTCGTCCCGTAATGAAAAGACTGTGAACTCCGAGTACACCCAGTTTATACGTTTGCGTCGGAGTGTTTACGGGACGTCATCTCTCTGTATACACAAAAGTCATTCATTCAAGACCACACAGTTCCATTGTCCAATATGTTAATTATAATCACGATCACAGACGATATGAGAAACTATATCGTTAAGGTGAAAATCTATATATGAGTTACGTATATGGACACGGGGTTTACTGTCCAGATTCTTATACGTATCCTTGTGATGACCGTTATCGGGAGTTGACCTTTAATGGGTTTACCGGTAGTCACCAAGTTGTCTCTTTATATAACACCAGCTGCACACGTTAAGTGTGACGAGGTTACGATCAGGTGTGATGGCAATAGTGAGTCTCGGGAAGACGTCGGAGGGGTGAACAGAACACGGAGTAAAAACGAGGAACACCAAGAAGAAGGTTTTCGTCAATCTCACTAGAAAGATTTCGTATTTAGTTAATGTACGGTAAGGGGACGAATTGTGGGAGACTATCCCAAAGTGAAGTGAATCTTATTTCATGTGTGAGAGGAAGTACCTGGGACGGGTGGAGAAATGGGAGAAGACAGACAGGAAGAGTAAATGATGTGATTCGATGCGACCGGAAAAGGACGGGAAGTGTACAAGGGGGAACCTTAGAATTTCGAGGACGGTGAACCTAGGAAAGGTCTGGAAGAGTTGTACCGATGAAGGAAGGACAGAAAAAAACCGATGTGATCGAGAAGTAACACCGTGTGTCTGAACAGAGATCAACACCTACATCCGAATCAACGGGGCGTCGTATGTACTAGAATCAAGGGATCGACCCTAGCTTAGAGACAGGGGACGTAACCTTCCGTCTAAGGGAATATTGTATTCAGATCTTTTCACTTGTTTAACATTCGTTATTTTTCTGTACCTTCTTAAAATCCATCTCCATTGTCCCGAACTAAACTCAAAATCTTTCCATCAGGAATGTCTTTTCTTCTTTCCCTTTATCAGACTCCTTCGCTGTTACCCCTCGGATCATGATTCCTCAATCTTCACTCAACTCTTTTTCAATTCTACACTTGTTTCCGTAACCGTCACCCTTCCCTTTCCTCCCTTGTCTCTGAGTTCTCTCAGACGGTCGCGGGGTCCGGACGTCACCGAATATCTTTGAATCGGGTAGAATAACATTAGTCAAATTCCTAATTGGGACTAAATCTTCATCCTTTGAGAGATTGATGTTGAACTAATAGGGAACCGTAAAAAAAAAAAAAAATGATTAATCTGGACATTAACGAAAAAACTTCCTTCGGATGTCAGAACCGGTGTGAAAAAAAAAAAATTTGAAGGGAACGAGTAAATCTTTATACTAATAAAAGTATGTTATACAAGGATTATTAAGGAAGGAGTAGAACCTAGGGTCAGAAAGAAGGACGAAAGAAGGTCGGTAATATACTTATTTTATAACTCGACACTAATTACTAGGATATGTACGGTGTGACACTACAGACTTCCTTAATAGGTTTACGGGTCTGTCAAGATATTACAGTGTAAATTTAATCTCCGACTTAAACATTTTCCGACAGGAGACAACACTTATGACAATATTTCTGCCATTAGTCTGGATTAAAGGAGAATTCTCTTTGTTATCTTTACCATAGAGAATTACGGTTCTTTTCTTGTACTTTATGTCATGAATAATATGCGTTTGTGCATTCGATTACGAAACTGAAGTCGTTTTAAATCAGGGTCTTTCATACGAAAGAGTCCTCTCAGATTCTTACCTACCCCCTAAGACTAAAAACGAAAATTAACGAAAACAGAATCTTGAGACTTCACGATAGTAAAAAGGTAAGAAACCGAAAACCCCGGGACATGATGAAGGGTAGTTCCGCGACCATCAACCGTCACTGAGGAACAATGTCTTTTTGTATGGTGAAGAGTCCTGATCTTTCATCTTAGAAACTCGAGTGATATTGACTCTAATCACCTTTGTGTAGTCTCGATCTCAGGTACTCCTCCAGAGTCAGTAGAACTACAACTTGTTATTGTTTTTGGTGGTGTTTCTATTGCCGTTATCCTGATTAACGTCCGTAGTATGTCGACTATACTAATTCAAAAATAACATACGGTCTGTAACGACTCATGAAATGTATGACGTAAAGTAAATTATAAAAAAATTTAATGAAATAAAGAATTTGACTTCATATTAACTGAATGTGACAACACAATCAAAGAGTACATGTCGTTTCATTGAGTGTATATATATATATACATACATTTTGACCACCCACTTTCTTTCAGTGAGTCAACACAGACTGAGAAACACTGGGGTACTTGACATCGGATGGTCCGAGGAGACAGGTTCCTTAAGAAGTCCGTTCTTAGGACCTTACCCATCGGGTAAGAGAAGAGGTCCTCTAGAGGGGATGGGTCCCTAGTTTAGGTCCAGAAGACGTAACGTGTCCGTCTAAGAATTGGTAGACTCGGAAGCCCTTTCGGGTTTTCACCACACTCATATATATGTAAAACAACAACAAGTCAGCAAGTCAGCACAGGCTGAGAAACGGTAGGGTACCTGACGACGTACGGTCCGAAGGAACAGGAAGTGGCAGAGGACCTCGAACGAATTTAAGTACAGGCGACTCAGTCACTATAGTAGGTTGGTAAAACTGGTGACAGTAGGGGAAGAGGAGGAGGAGAAGGAAGAGGAGGAGGAATATATACGGAGATATATATCTAATGAAAAATAATGTATATATATACATTTGACCACACATATATATGTATACCCCGAAGGGACCACCGAGTCTGCCATTTCGCAGACAGACGTTACGTCCTCTGAGCCGAAGTTAGGGACCCAACCCTTCTAGGGGACCTCTTCCTTTACCGTCGGGTACGATCATAAGAACGGACCCTTTAGGGTATCTAAGGAAAGATAATGTTAAATAATATTCTATGACTTATATCAAGGGACACGATATCTCATCCTGGACGAATAGACAAAGTATGTATCATCAAACATAGACGTTTAGGGTTTGAGGAGTAAATAGGGAGGGGGAAGATGTGTCCATATGACGATCCTTCTCTGTCTCATTTCTAAGTTTAGTTACGGGCAGACTTACGGTTTCTCTTATGAAAGGTGGTGACATAACATGACATCCTAGACTCGATGACGTATCGAACTATAAGTCTCTAAATCGGGTGAAATACTACCGAAAGAGGTGTATTTCATATAAAACCTATCAAATTGGATATAATTTTCCTTTCGTTTGTGATGAACCTAACCTTGTATGTTGGGGGTTTCATTGTAGACTTAGATCACCAACTTACTGGTTACCAATATATCTAGAGTTTCAAACGTCTGTCGAGTTTAAATATTATAAAGGGAAATAAGAGTATTGATAGTACGGTGAACAGTCTGGTGTACAGAGTCAAAAACCTAATCTTTGATACTGACCCTGTTGGTAAGACTAGAAAAATTCGGTGTTTTTCCCCTATAGACAGAAGTGGTGCTCTCAGAAAATTCTGGATTTACGATGGTTCGGGTGGGTGGTGACCACTACGAAGTAGAGTCTCTCGGTAGGGTTGAAGTTTATGAAAGTGTAATAACAACGATGGAATAGGGTCTCGTTAAAAATCACAATAGTGTTTTAGTGTTTCAAAGTAGACCTTTCACTCTTTAACAAATTCAAATTACTTGAGAAAGGACTTTTACTGTTTTAATAAGGTTCAAAGTAGAACTTCTTTTTTTTCCGTTTTCTTATCAATTCTTTCTTCCCGGAACGCAAAATCGTACATGATTTTTTCAAGTTATTAAGTTTTTCACATTATCATCACATTTTTAACTGTAACTATAGGAATAGATGGATATTGTTGTTTGATGTATATGTTACTCATGTAAATGTGTGGTGACTCTTTCACTATTTAATAGGAAAGACATCGTACTCCTTTAACCGAAAACCCCTTTTCTAATTCAATCTGAGAGTGGAGTTCGATATCGTGATTTATATAAGGTGGACCAAACTTTTGATTCAGATTTATAATTTTTAAATCAAAACGAATGTAAAAAATTTACCCTCCTTTTATATCTTTATAAGGTGCAAAGAATGAAACAGGTTCCTTACGGATTCGTGGTCTCTTTACCTACTTTAGTTCGTTATACATTTATTTAAACTGGTAAATTTGAAATTTTTTTCAGACTGTCAGTTTTGTGTGTGTGTGTGTGTTTATGAGATGCTTTTACTAAACGTTGTTCGTGTCATCAGTCTCCTAATCTCAGGAACTATGTGCAAAAAATTATCTCTTGATTTTTAGAATATTTGTTGGGATTTTGACTCGGTAAGTTAGAATGAACATTATTTCTCTCGATGAGTAATATGTTTTTTCAATTACAGTCATACTTACGTCACTCTATATAAGATTTACTCATTACTAGGTTTAGTAATCTCCTTTACAACTAATAATGATTGACGACATATCATTAAACCATTCGTTTTCATGATTTTTCAGGTATTAGAAACAGTTTTATTAAAGTTTAAATAATTAAACCATTTTTAGAATGGATGTTTCCATAAGTCGTTTTATAATAAATATAGTAAGTACTGATTTTCCTTAGTTCCGAAGAACCCCTTTACCGAGTAAAGTCTCGACTCCGTCTTTTATATTTCCATTCGAACCTTGTGTTACTCAGTTTTTGTTCCTTTGGGGGTTTGATGGTTTACTGTACCTACGACTTTTCATGTCTTCTATACAACCTCCCTAAGGACCATCTTTTGACCTCATAGTCTTTCAACGATATTAACTAACGTGTTGTGACTTCATTTGAGGTACTGGATACCATTATGGTTTTTTTTTTCCCCCCCCCTATTCTTTCTCTCTTAAATAAAGTAAGAACTTTAATCATGAATCTTGTTTTCTTTATTCGTAAATAGGACGTAAACCTCTCCCTTTTGAAAAGATAAGTCTTCTTATAGTCGATGATTTACATCCACTTTATTCTCTCAATATGTTTAGTGGAGACCTTCGAAAGTTATTTTAGTGACCAAATCCGTTCTTAGTGGTTACTACGATTTTTGGTAATTCCTTTTCAACAGCCCTTTGTCTCGTCAGTATACTGTGGTTTCCTCACTCACTCACTCATTTCAGTGAGTCGGCACAGGCTGAGAAACACTAGGGTACCTGACATCGGGTGGTCCGAGGAGACAGGTGCCTTAAAAGGTTCGTTCTCATGACCTCACCCAACGGTAAAGGGAGGGGTCCCCTTAGAAGGGTTGGGTCCCTAGTTTGGGTCCAGAGGGTGTGACGTCCGTCTGTGAAATGGTTTCACAGACCTTCAAAAACCTTCAGGTTTTTTCATGGAGTATCTTTTACATGATTAACGTTTCCCTTTTTATATGGAGATTCATTTCCTTAGATCACCAGTAGTGGACTTGACTCATTGTTTTGAAGTGTACTCACCAGTACCCTATTGGAAGACAATATAGGAGGACTACGACGTCAATGAGTACTTCACAGGAACGGTTTAACAAATAAATTTAGATTAATTCTGAAGTCTGTATTGAAGTCAAATATCCTTTAGGTCTCCGATCTGACTCACTGAAGTGAAAGTGAAAAATGAAAGTACGTAACCTCTTCCTTTACCGTTGGGTGAGGTCACAAGAACGGACCTCTTAGGGTCCCTGCCCCCTCGGACCACCCGACGGCAGATACCCCAGCGTGTCTCAGTCCGTGCTGACTTCACTGAATCGGCGTCGTCGTCTCCTTGTTCAATTTCCCTTGAACAACTTTGATGTTCCCTTGTTAGTCTGTTCGAGTCATAGGATACCAATACGTCTCCTTACAGAAATAAGAACCTTCTCCGTACCATTTGAGAACTTCTCTCTTTACAATACTACAAACGTTAAATGAAAATTTACCACGGTGTTTTGTTATTTTTATGAGTTATATGTACAGATGTAGGTACGTCTGTGTGTGTGTGTGTTTATTTTTCTCTTTTATATTGTGATACAAATTTTTTGTAAATTCCATACCCATATACACATGATAAGAAAGTTGAAAATATATACAAACTTTAAAAAGTATTCAATTTTTTATAATAAATATTTTTTGTAGTACATGTACGGTTTTTAATATATTACTAAGTAATTTATTCTCTCGTCAGTATCTCAACTATAATATGTTCATAATTCGTAAAAGAGTTTCTTAAAAGTTTGTGTCTCCGTTTTTCGATGTTACGTCACCGTTCTCTCTTTTTAGTCTATATTTTAAAACATATACCATACATATTGGAGTAGAGAAAGTATAAGTGGGTTGTGTAAATAACTCGTTAATATTACAAGGTCATTGAAAAAACCCATGTATTCTTTTTTTTTATGGAGTCATAATTATCCCAACAGGGACCGATGATCCAATACAACACCAAACCAGTGATTCAATACAGACTGAGAAACGTTGGGGTACCTGGTATCGGGTGGTCCGAAGAGACAGGTACCTTAAGAGGTCCGTCCTTATGACCTCACCCAACGGTACGGGAGAGGAGGTCCCCTAGAAGGACTGGTCCTTAACTTGGATGAGAAGACGTAATCGTCCACCTAAGAAATGGTGACTCGGTGGACCCTTAGGGTCGATGCCAATATCCTCAGAACAGTCGAAGACTATGGGAGGATTTAAAGAGTTTACTATGTTAGTAAAAATGTGATTTTTTGCTTGTTCGTAAAACAAATTCTCGTCACAATTCTTAAGTTGTAACTGTTATCGCCTATGACTGGTTCGCGAATCGTGTACCGTAGAGGAGAAGAGATACGAGTTGTCCCTATTTAGACGAATTACAAGGACAGTTAAGGATCTCCATTCGTAATAACAATAGGGGTATATATGTCTTTGACTCGTGACTCTCCAGACCACTAAACGGTTTCTCCCCCTTCGCGACTGGGGGGTCACCAGTAAACCGTCGTAACCCTCTGTAAAACCAACAGTGTGACCCCTCTCCCACCATCTCCGTCCCTACGATGATTTTTAACGCACAATGTTACGTGTCCTATTGAGGAGTGTCGTTTTTTGATGGACGGGTTTAGAGTTATTACGGCTCCTACTCTTTAAGGCTAGATTCTAGTGAAGCACCTTTCACTATCTCGGGATGAAACTCGAGTCCGTCGAACTGGGGGATTAGATGGGAGAAGTAGTGAGACGACGAGAATTTGTGAGACAGTGTGATTACAAAACAGTAATTTACAGTGTCACAAATAAAGAACTCCCGTTAATATGACGACGATATATACTACGTTCCACTAAATAGTTTTTAAATTCGTTTTATACTTTTACTCTTAGAGTTCCAAGTTTTCCATGTTTAATTGATTTTAACGTAGACTACGCCACTATTTTGTAAGGTAACCATATTAAGAAAATCTTTCGTCAAAACGTCAAACTTAGTTTTAGAATTATAAATATTAGAAACTAGGTCTGTAAGGTGAAACCCTTTAAATTCTTATATTTAGTTTTATGTCATTTTAGGACCACACGTTTAAAAAAAAAAAATCTCATCCCCTTTTTTTTCCTTCGATGAGTTTATAGATTATTGTCTCCTTGAATTATTTGACCCGTGTACACGAAGTCTCTTAGATACAATCCTACACCTTTTAGTGTATCATATAATGTATTATTAGTGTATAATATTAGTGTACTGTATTGTATAATACATACAACAACAACAAATCAGTGATTCAACACAGACTGAGAGAACCTTGGGGCACCTGACATCGGGTGGTCCGAGGAGACAGGCACCTTAAAGGGTCCGTTCTTATAACCTCACCCAACGGTAAAGGAAGAGGTCCCCTAGAAGGTCTAGGTCCCTAAATTGGGACCAGAAGACATGACCGTCCGATTAAGACATGGTAATTCGGTTGTCCTTTCGGGATATCATAATTGTATCATAATCCACTTGTTTTCTTTGTGGTGTCTTATAGTCTCTGTATACAAACGTTCGTGGAATTTGTCATTGTGGCAAATTAAAATTTCTACCTTTCCTTTGTACGACGGTCTTAACGACCTAATCCTAATGTGATGTCAAATTTTTTATTAAGAAAACAGAAAAGATAAGAGACAGAAGTTAAAAGTTATTTTGTATTTATACTTAAAAATACCTTATTTTTGTTAAAAGAATAAAAATCTACCTGGATTTAGGATCCGTTCACCATAGAAAAAAAAAAAATTCTTCCGGGAAATGTTTTGGGCTTTATACACATTTGTTCGAATACTGGATCTAGACTCGTGAAATTTCCATTTTTTTTGTTTAGACTCTTGTCTCGGTTGTCGGGAGGGTTGTGTCAGAGACATAACGATAATCTACTCTTTTAGAGGAGAGACCGTTAGAATTACAGAGGAAGAGAGATATATTACTGAACTACGTATTCTTAATTAGAAAAGGGAGCCGAAACTAGGGACTCGAGGAATCACTTCTAAGGTAGAACAAGATATTGTGTGCTACTTCGTAAAAGAGACAATATTACACTGTTACCGGGATGACTCGTGTTGTTAAACTCAGACTTGCACAGTGTCGGATTCTCCTTTAGAATTCTCCGTTAAGGTGGATCTTGATAACCGTCCATGTATTTTTTCTGCGTAATTGTGTCAGACTTTTTCACGGGAGTTGTTTTCTTGTGTTTGGCCTTGACCCTGACCTCCTCCACTTTCACCCCGTCCTTTTCGTTTTCCCACTCTACGACGACCCCAAGATAAGGATTCACGATCAGTACATCTAAGTGGTCAAAAACGAGGGGATGGGGGGTTTTTCGTAAACTCTTGAAAGTTATTTTTTCTAACAAACAGTTCCAATCCCCTTTTTTGTAAGAAAATTAATCAAATGAGTTTATAATTCATACTGTAGATCTTAGAGTTATAATCGTTTTTACACTATTAATATCGACCCTCCCAAAAAATAGCTTACATTTAAGTACATATTGTGAAAATCGTATAGAGTGAGGGATAACAATAAAGAGTACGACACAAGTGTGTATTACCTGCGGACACCCGAGACGAGACTTTAGACTAGAGTTTAAGTGTCGGAGGTAGGAAAGGAAATTTCATCGACATCAAGTCGTTGTTCGACTGTTTCGTGTACAGGTAGACCTCTCTTCTACGTGGAAACTCTCGAAGACGACTGACCCCTAGTGGGATGAAAAGTCCTATGGGTCCGACGAGGTCTTCGCCGAAAGACATAATTTACCCCAGGGTAAAGTGTAGTGACAAGGTGTACCTCCAGAGATCGCCAAAATGTAGTTGGTGACACTGGGTAAACCGACAGTCGAGTCACTTTCTCGAACGGTTGAGTTACATCAATAACCGGACTTCTACCTCCTACCTTCGTCTCTTGTACACAAACCACAATTTCACCCTGTTAAAACACGTTTGTTCGTAAACAAATAAAATGTGAGTGTCGTAAGAACAAAATATCTCCTCCTATGACCCTGTCCCATGTACTGAACGGGTTTTAGTACACTAATCGCTTCCCGTGTTGGTCTCAGGTTTCCACCCAGACGGAGTGTAGTCTCGGACACAAGACGAGAGAGATCCTGAACGACCCCAACCCCCGTCCTCTGTCACCTCTCTATCGTATGGGTCTTTGTTTATGTGTGTCCAGGTTTACACTCGACTGGTGTATATCAATGAGGATTTATAGTTGTGTAGTAACACCCAAGGACATCATTTATGACTCTGTACCATTACAAACCACAGACCAAAAAATAAAATTCCCTCCTCGACCGTCGGTAAGTAATTAGAAGATCCTAATATTAGAGTTTACGGATCGAAAACTCGTTTCCGTCCGAAACCCGGTTCGAAAGGACTCTGTAATCCTTCTTCACCCCTGGTCTTACCGGACCTCTCTTATCGGGGAAGATATACTGGTCATGGACCTCTTTTGTCGGGTCTCCATATATTGGTCATAGAGTCCAGTGATACCCGTTACACGAGTCACACGTCTCGAAAAGTAAAAAGGTTTTTACAGTCTTTGAAAAATACACTTATGACGTCTAAATTTCAACCGTTGGTAATTTTAAAAAAAGTTAACAGACTCGTTTTTTTTTTTTTTTTTTTAGTACAAACATTCGGACTAAATCAGAACCGGGAAACGAAACGTTGAAGGTCAGATCTACTATATGGACAGTCTGGACTATTCCACCCTTCCCGGAGTCAATCCCGTCGGGAACTTCACATTATCTGTATCGATTACCAACGGTGGTACGTAAACCACTTCTTTATGGAACACGTAAAAACGTCGTACATCACAAGTAGATTGTAATAAAGGACCTTTTGTCAGTAGTGTTTAAGATACAATTTTATGCATGTCGAAGTTTTGGTTACTAGTCCCTTCACCCGTTCTCCAGTTTCCCTAAAATTTCCAATCGTTTATCTGTTTGATCAAATTTTCTCATTATTTTCTGTTACCGATCATAATTCGTTTGGGAATTGTTCTCAGGGTAAGGTTGGTGGTTCCTCTCTGGATAATGTCCTAAGAGATCACCTGGTAAAATAAAAGTCTCACTTGCGTAAAGGGTACTAGGTAGGAAAAGGGGGTGGAGAAAGGAAAAGTGGAGTAATGGTGGAACAGAGAGTCCTATGACTAAGTCAGTGTCTGGTTAAGATCGACGTAAAATAATGACTTTAGTAGGCGAACGTTTACTCCTTTAACTTTCAATTCGTATTAGACCACGAAAATTGGTACACCCGAGTCCGTGGGGGTTCATGTAGAAGTCTATTGAGGAATGGTAGATCGTTCTACTCGCGAGAGTGTACTTTTATACGAAGTATACCTTCGTAAACTTACGTGAAAGAACGAATACATTTGTACGTCTACGTCCCTGAAGAGCATCACGACACAACTCTTCACTTCCTTTGATTAATATTACTCGAGTGTCTACACTCTCTTATAAGCCCTTTTAGGACATAGTGGTCAACCGACAATTATAAAATTACATAGAGAGGTTGACCCGTGGTGGAATGTTCTTTAATTAACATCGTCTTTTTACGAGGATCCTTTCATCGAGTTCACATATTAAAAGATTCAGGTTTATTTTGGTAAAACGACGATAAACACCTTCCCTTCAACACTGGAGAGATCTGGTCCTGTTCCATCTCTTAAGGTACCAGACTCTTTAAAAACTACTTTAGGTTCTAAATTCGAGTGACAACTAAGACGCTAAAGTAACCGTCACCGTATCAAATCATTCGTCGTCTCACCCGTGAGAACTGGAACCCGTTCTAGTCAGATAAATTCGACAATATCTCCCACACAGAGTTTTTTAACTACTCTGTAAAGTTAGGGGTCGGGTGAGAGTGGTCGATACACTTGGGACCCGTCGTGTAATGACTGGTCCCCTAAAAAAAGTCTTTAATTGAGGACACCGACTGTTAAACAATACATTCACTTATGACTTTACAGAGGTCAGTTATTGTAGGACCATTGTTTTCTACAAAAGTATCCAGAGGCGAGTTACTACACCAATTATCGAGACCTGGAATAGAAGGAACACAGATTTTCACTCCCACTTCTAAAAAATTTTTAGTGTTATTATCGATTGAATAGCGAATATAAGAGATTCGGTCTTTCGAGTCATGATTCATATAGTGATGTAGTGTGTGGAACACACAATCAACACAGGCTGAAAAACACTGGGGCACCTGATATCGGACGGTCTGAGGAGACAGGTACCTTAAGAGGTCCGTTCTTCGGACCTCACCATTGGTAAGGAAAGAGGTCCCTTAGAAGGACTACGTCCCTAGCTTGGGTCCAGGAAGAAATGGTAGACTCGGTGTCCCCTTCGGGTAATATATGGAACAGAGTGAATGATTGGTAATTGTTGTAGCTATTAAATATTTCAATTAATTTTTGTTGACTGTCATTATGGTAGAAGTATCCCAGTAGTACAGCTAATTTACTGTCTTTTACCTAATTTCGAGAAATGGTCAATTTTATGTCTACAATTAATATTTTATAACAATTTTTGTTCCGTTGTCCGGGTTTTACCTCAACGATTCAGGATACCGTGGTTTGACTCTGAATTAATGTCAAAGTCGAGAGTCTTTACCGTAGAATTTCTCAGTTCGTTCTTAAGAGACTAGTTGTGATCAATCCATTAGACGAACTGTCTGGGCACATGTTTCCACACTTCAGTAAAACCAGGACAGAATAAGAAACGTTGAGGTACCTGATATCGGTCGGTCCGAGGAGACAGGTACCCTAAGAGGTCCGTTCTTATGACCTCACATAAGTACGGAAGGAGGTCCCTTGCAGGAACAGGGGTGAGGGAATATTTTCAGTAAGTAAAAGATGTGGAGGGATCTCGAGGAAAGAAAGACGATGTAACCTACGACAGACTAAGCTTAGTTAAAAACAAATTTATTTGAGTTAAAAAATTTATATGGAGTCAAATGAAAAATTATCGAGACCACAGTCTTCTCCCTGATCTCCTCTCGGGTCTGGTTGGGGTTCACTTTGTTCGTTGGTCCGCATCCGTGGACACTCGGGGAGTCCGAGTGACGAAGATCTCTACACCCATTCAGGGAGAGGACCTAGGGTCCACGATACTTGAAAACTCGTAAAGAAAAAGATCTGACTCAGACCTTTCGTCGACCTCGGTCTGTCAAACTGAACTTATAACCTGGTTCAGGTCCCAGTCGGACCCAGATTGAATTCGACCTAACCCAAGTCGTACTCCGGAACCCACTTATTTTAAAACAAAATTCTAACTTGCTTGTCTAACTTGAAAGGTTTCTATTAGAACTTGATGTCCCCGGTGTCACCTCTTGAAAATTTGATCTATTCGAATAGATCAATCCTCCACGGGATTTCGTTGTCCCTAGAGTTGGTTCGGGAGTGATATTTCTCATCTCCTTTTAAATAAAAGGAGGAGAGATCAAAGACCACTGGTCCTACTCTGGACGATCCTGTAGGTGAGAGAGGTCTAGACGTCTGTCATAGGACCCTTTGGACCGTCTACGGTATCTCCCACTCTTAAGAATAGTCTTAGTCGACAGGGTCTAGTGATAGACATCACTGACCATCTCTCCCCTTCCATTTTAAAATGTAAGAAAGAAAGGTTTAAGTCTAACCGTCCTTTTTGTAAATATTCTTCCCGACGGGCCACCGAGTCTCCATTTCCTAGGTGGACGTTGCATCCTCTACGTGCAAACTAGGGACCTAACCCTTCTGCGGGACCTCTTCCTTTAACGGTGGGTTAGGTCATAAGAACGGACCTTTTAGGGTACCTATTTCCTCTGACCGTCCGATGTCAGGTATCGCAACGTCTTCTCAGTCTGTGCTGATTTGTTGTTCCATAAATTTAACACTGAGTACCTATACGGATCCCATGGGTGACCATGGAAAGAGAGGGTCCTGTCGATGACGGAATAAAAAACAGAACAAGACACGGGACTCTTGAACCGAACCGTTAACAGTCCAGTCCTCTGGGTTTTTATACTGTTCTGTCTTTACACCCACCGAGGGGTAAACGTCTATCTACATCGATCTGTCTTTACATCCAACGTGAGGTACTCGTGGACCCCAGACCGACTGACAACCGTCGAGAGTCCCCTTGAGAACGAATAAAACCCCTCATCGAGTCTTCCTAAGAAATGGTGGACTCGATAGTCCCTTCGGGACAATATTTACCGTTTTAAGACATATTTCTGTAA
The DNA here is from genome assembly GCA_006410555.1 of Capra ibex. Lineage (NCBI taxonomy): Eukaryota > Metazoa > Chordata > Mammalia > Artiodactyla > Bovidae > Capra > Capra ibex. The sequence continues at coordinate 41,736,489 of SJYO01034137.1, forward strand.
TAAATGATGATTGAGCGTTCTCCTAGGGTGTGTCTTTTTAGAGTCACTACAAAACTTTGGTTTCACTTATCTCTAAATTAGTGGTAGAGACACGTGAAAACACAGGTTTACAGACACTGGGGTACCTGACGTACGTCGAACGGTCCGAAGAGACAGGTACCCTAAAAGGTCCGTTCTTATGGCCTCACCCAACGGTAAGAGAAGAGATCCCCTAGAAGGACTTGGTCCCTACCTTGGGTGTAGAGGACGTAACCGTCCGTCTAAGAAATGACGACTCGGTGGTCCCTTCGTGGTCGAGTCTTCCTATCATAGAAAGACTCATATAGGGGTGGTTAACACCCCTGGGGAGAAAGCACGTACCCCAATAATTATAACGGCCCTTATAAATGATAAACATGGTCAACTTTGGACTTTTATATGAATTTTTTATTAAAGAAAATTCAGATACCAGTTTTCAACCGGTTTCACCTTCTATTATAAGTCTCGGACGTTTCTTGGAAAAACTCTGGAAGAAGGGATGGATTTCACTTTGGTGTGGGTCTCCCTTTATTTTTGTAAGACTTCGAAATACACATTCTTAAATGATTTTGCAAGGCTTTTAGAGATTTAGATCTTGTGTCTTTAGAAAAATAAAGGACGACTCAACTTCTAGAAGAGAGACTATATTTCTTCGTTTGACTTCTACTATATCAACCTACTCACCCACCTGTGGAACTATTGTAAGTCGAACGTTGGGTTAAAAGAGAAAAATAAAATATAACCTCATATCGTCTAATTGTTACAACACTATCAAAGTCCACCTGTTGTTTCTCTGAGTCGGTTTGTATGTGTACATAGGTAAGAGTGGTTTTGAGGGAAGGGTAGATCCGACTGTGTCTTGTAACTCTTCTTAAGGAACACGATATGTCATCCAGGAACAACCAATAGGTAAAATTTATATCGTCACATATGTACAGTTAGGGTTTAAGGGATTGATAGGGAAGGGGTACAGGAAGAGGTGACCGTTGGTATTCAATCGTTGGTTTAAAAAAATTCCTTAACGTTTGTAGACATGACAGAACGTTTAGTCCAGAAATGTCCTTGTCTTTGTACCGCGATCTTTGTTGAGTTTCGGGTGGATAGAAAAAATGGTCAGGGTCTAGGAGAACATAGTAGAGTCTTCTGAACGCCAATAAAATTTTCTGGACTCCAGTCTCTTGTTTTCAGGGAGATACGTCTTGAACGTAAGAAGGAGACGTGGAAAACTCTACATTTATAAGAAGGACCAGAAGAGGTCTTTGGTTTCATTAAGAATAGTCTTCATCTCCTGTTTTCCTTTCAGATAAAACTTTTGAATCGGATACTTTTTGGGATTTTGGAGAAGGAGTCTAAAATTATTTTTCAAATACGGTACACTCGCTAATTCGAATGGAATATGGTAGGTGGTCTTTTTGGTAAGCCTAGGTTGTCAAGAAATATTTGATCACTCAAAACGTAATCTCGAAGGGTCCACCGAGTCCCCAACTTAGGTGGACGGTTCCGTCCTTAACACCCAAGGTAGGGACCCAATCCTTCTAGGAAACCTCTTCTTTTACCGTTGGGTGAGGTCATAACGGACCTCTTAAGGTACCCGTCTCTTCTCGGACGACCCGATGTCAGGTACCCCAGTGTTTTTCAGACAGTGTCGATTCGTATGTGTGTGCGTGTACTCAAAACGTAATACAAAGTACCGATTTTAAATTTTTGTTTCGAGATTCTAGAAACAAACGTAGACGGGCATACAAATGTATACAACTACACATACATTACACACCAAAAAAGGGATGGAGACTACTATAACGGTTTTAATTAAACATTACTCGAGATAAATGAACCGAATTTCTGTTTGTTCGTATCTATATTTAGTTCATTTGTGACTCTTTATCTGTGATTGACTTTACAAAGGTTCAAGTACATTAGATCCTATTAGAAATCCTTCATTTTCTATCAAATTTAAACAACCAAATTAATTTTATGTGTACAGGATCTCAATAGTCGTAATTTATTATGAAAATAAGATAGATCCAAATGACTTTTAGTTTATTTGGGTACAATAGATAATACATTAAACAGTCGTTCTTTCTATTAAATTCTACTACCAATCGACAAATTGCGGAGTACTTTAAAAGTACTGATTTGTATTAACAATTCTTGACTTAATTCATCTACATTCATCCTCTTTCCGAATATTTACTTCAAAAGTTGGTATTAATACAAGATACCATACAAATAAGTTTTTATCAAAGGTTTTAGAAAAACCATTGAATGTTGGAATTTGAATATGGGTCTGTTCAATTTATTACCTTTTAGTAATTTATAGATCTAGTAAAGGTTTATTCTATTTTATGACTCTGTAATTAGTGACTTATATTCACATAGATGGAAACCGAAGGGAATTGTCTCCTTGATTGTGACAAACGTAAATAATCATTTGTATAAAACCCCGTATAACCTTTGAATACTTCTTTTTATATGAAGATCCATAATACTTTATGTAAATATTTAAACGGTTCGATGTCTTACGGTCACATTGTGTCAGGTGTTAACGAATGAAGAATCAAAAGTGATGTTTAATTCCTAAGATTACCAATTTTTAAGATTAATTAAGTCCGTTAGTTCCGATGAATCTTTATAATTACCACTTTGTTGACACATACTTTTTTTTCATTCCTTTTATTTTACTGACGAATAACGAACAAAGTGTTTCTCAATTTACAGAATCCTGTTTTAGACTTACCTATATTTTTTCAACATCTTCACATACCTCTTTCTTAGAACCCTTTCCGTAAAATACACACCAGTTCAACTAATTCTAATCTTGCCTAAATACATGTAAAAAGTTCTTACTCAAAATTACAGTTGTCATTGGACTCCCTTCTAATCTTAAACCAAAAGACAATTTTCCTGTTTCGAAAGAATCTAATAGCCAGACGAAAATTATGTCTTAACATTGGTTTCCAAAAAGAAATGGACAATTAATTAGACGGACTTGTCGTTTCTACAACAGTATGGTTTTATTAACTGATGAAAAGTAAATAGAAATAACACAATTCAGTAAAGTCAACACAGTGTTGAGAAGTCAACACAGACCGATATCAGGGATACCTGACAGCGGGTGGTCCGAGGAGAAAGGTACCCTAAGAAGTCCGTCCTTATAACCTTAACTAGCGGTACACGAGGAGGTCCCTAGAAGGGTTTAGTCCCTAGTATGGGGGCAGAAAATGTAGAGGACGTAACCGTCCACCCAAGAAATGGTGATGACGGTGGACTCTAACAGAAATAATCCAAAAACTAATGAATTGTTTTAGAGTAGAAGAGTTATGAATTGAGAATCTAAAACAAGTGTTGATACATTGGAAGGATAAACGGAAATTTCGATAGTTTAAACATTACTATAATAAATGAGTTTACAAGTTTTGTAAACTGTATCAGAGTTTTAGTTTAAGATTTGATTCAGAAAAACTAGAGTTAACTTGAAACTCTAAAGGACCTCCCAGGGACCCTTTAGAGTTTTACTAGAGAGAGAAAAACATTTTCTCTCTATAATTTGATAATTATTAATCCAAATAAACCATACAATGTAATGTACCCTTCGTAACAGTTTATTTGGAATCCAATACAAACATACCTATATGCAATCGTTATATAAAATCCTTGACATGTTTTACATTTTTTTTAGATTGTACAGGTCCATACTATCCCAGTCAGTTTCAAGGTCAATAATAGGTTTTTACAAAATACAGTGTCTTTATTGGTTTAAAGGAATAGTTAAGGTAACATTACTTGAGAGTTCTTTAGAAATTAGTACCCGGACAAATTTTCAGAAAACATTAAATGTCTGTCAATAAAGAAGTAAAACTGTAAAAACGTTTTCACTCTAAGTACCTTTCCTGGGATAGGTCATGAGAACTGGTGACTGTATCGACATTCTAGTTCCACAACTTTGAACCCATACATAAAGTGTTTACTTCTTCTGAAGTGAACTGTAGACCAGGATACGTTTACGTCTTCTAGAGTATTAGTTTAACCAATCCTTCTCTTAATTGACTGTGACTACGTCTGACGAAAGAGGACTCTACAACCTAGTTCCTGTAAAGAAAGGTAGGAGACAGGGAGAGACTAGTAGGAAAAGGATTAAGAGTATGGTACTTCGAGAAGTACTAAGAAAACAAGTCAAAAAGAGAGAGAGACCGGACCTTTCTATTCGGGTAACAAACGGATAAAGTCCGGTAACGTTCTCACTCATTACGCTGGAGACTTGTTGACGACCCAAACAGTACTACGACCACTAGGAATATCCAACCAGGTAGTGTTTGAAGGGAGACTAAAGTTTATGGAGTCAAAGAGACGTTGTTCAAGTCGAGACATGACACAGTCTGAGGGAGTCGGACACCCAGGTAAAGGAAGAGAATCTATTGTTAAGGTTCGGGCCTGAAGGGGCCATCTGGTCACCAATTCTGAGACACGAAGGTGACGTTCCCTGTGCCCAAGTTAGGGACTACTCACTTGATTCTAGGGTATACAAGTACTCCACTCTGGTTTAATTTTATTGTTGTCATAATTCGGGTCCTCTGGACCGTAGGTCCGAGATATGTTTCTTTCCCTGTGTTCCATTTCCCTTGGACTTATTTTGGTGGACACGTCGGATGTCTTAGAAGGTAAAAAGACCGGAGACTGCGTCAGTGGAAAGGTCAGGACTCGATGATGAGGTCACCCTTAATAACCCTCCATAAGTACTAAGTTTTACTTGGAGATTTACTGAAATTAAGTCAGAATCAAACCACTGTACACCGAGTTGTATTCTTGAGATAAACCCAAGAATTTATTTCGGAAGAGACTATCTAGAGATGACGGGACCGACCTTCAATCACGTTTACTTCAATACCAATCCTAACAGAGGAATTGAAAAAGTTCTATGACGGTTTAGCCGACGAATTCCTTATCAACTGGTTGTTTTGAGGGAGTCGAGAGACCTCTTTCCACAAGAACCGTGGTGCCATCGGGGACCAATAGAAAGTCGGCTCGTTTCTCCATAAACACGAGACTGGTTTTGGTAAACACCGTGAACCTAACTGTGAAACCCTCTTCAACTCCGAGTCTATGTCTTCTAGTGATTGGTTCGGTCGACCGAATCCTTTTACTGAGGAAGTCGTCCTTAGGAAGTAGCTGAATGCACTGGGACTAACCAAACTCAGTGCTCCTGGTACCGAGGTTTCATGTGAGATCTGCTACCCCTAATGGGACGAATATTATTAGTATCATCAGCGGGACGACACGACATAAGAGTTTTGGAAGTGCACGTAGAAGTGTCCACGATTGGTGGTTCGTTTCCGAGAGGGATTCTGATCTTACAGTCTGTTCCTTACTTCTCTTACTGACTAAATCTCTTGTATTTGGGTTGTGGCACTAGACACTGATAGTATGTTTCGTAGTCGTCTTTGTGGTTCTTCAAATCTCGTCTTCGACCCTTATCGTGATTACGGAGTGTAAAGTTAGTGTAGAGAGTAAATCCGACTCTCAGACTAGTTTTCCCTCTAACAGTTTTTGTTCTATTATCCGGGGTTTACCTCAAGAATACAATTCGGGGTACAGTGGTTTGGTTTTTACTTATATCAAAGTCAAGAGGGTCTTTGCAGAATTTACTCAGTTAGTCCTTAGTGGACTAGTTGTGAACAATCCGTTAGATGTCTGGGGACGGTAAGGGACTTCCTGTCACTGAACAGTTATTAGTTGGATGAAAAAGCGGATCATATTGAAAGAACAAGGACGAGAGAAGACGGATATTTTCAGATAGACGATCTAACCTATGACGGGTTAAGTTTAGTTAAAAATGGGTTTATTTAAGAACTTTAAAAATTTATACGAAGTCAAGTAGAAAATTGTTATACATTATTTCAAAGTCTTCGTGGGTCCCTCAAGGTTTTGAGAATAAACACCGGACTTGATAGAAATAGTCCCTAGTTTAATAAAAAATGAGGTTTTGACGGTGTCCCAAATTTTGGGGACCTTGGACCTTAGAGATAAACCCCTAAAATCACTGGTGTGGTTCCCTTTTTACGACCTAGAGTTCAGAATGATCCGGACTCAAAACGAACCTGACTCCTATGTTTTTCTTCTGTACCAGGGATTTTAGACTCTCCTACACTCCTCGTTCATTGTCAGACACATTGTCTTTCCCCATGGTGGGCGGTTCTCCTCCCACTCGGTTGAACCGTCTGAAACTAAAGAGAATTACCTGTCTCTCCTTCGATCATTATTATTATTATTTGTATTTGTGTATTATCTACAAGGGAGTTATTATCATGTCCCATAAAGTAGGATAATTGGTGAGAATACATCGACACTATGGTCGTGTGGTCTTGTAAATGTAGTCTTCATAGTTGAATTTTAAATTTTTCGATACTCTTATTTAGATAGGTTCAAAAGTCATTAAACCTGTAGTTATACAACCTTACACGCGACTACACTTACTCTCGTTTCGTCTACGAGGGGAAACGAGCCGTTTGACGGAGAAGTAACTATTACGTTTAACACCGACGTTTGTAGTAGAGACCCCCCACAAATTTCACGAATTCCCTTGTGTGACGCGTGAAGTCTTCGCAAGGAAAATATACGTTAATCAGACAAGTACTGTGTAGTAAGAATAGATAAGTAATTTCATTCAGGGACCGAATCAACCTCCGTAAAATACCTAAAAGTCTGAGAACCTCTGTGTCTTCAGAGTCCTCGACTTTCCAGTAGGTCAAGTGTTTGGGGACCCCAGTGAGGAGAGAGAGGTTGTAGGTACGGACCCGATAGTAGTAGAAACTAGGACAGGTCACTCTCCGGTGAAAACTGGAGGGGATTGACTGGAACCTTTCGAGTACTTGAAACCTCAGTCCTCCTGGACGTAGTTTAAGGTCGAATTAGGAAATGATCAATAAGTTCGGAGCCAAAGGGGTCCTTCTGACACACGTGGTACCGATGGTACATCCCACCAGAGTTTTTATCTTTGTCTCATCTAAGTACTAATAGAGACCCCAACATTTCCCCTAACTACTGTTTACCTGTTGTCTAAAGAAGACCCCCACCATCTTTACCAAATGTCAATCTAACACTACTACCAGTGTGTTAGACATTAAATGATCTTCAGTCACTTGACGTCTGAGTTTTGTTCACTTAAGGTACTAGACATTTAGTGCGGAGTTATTTCGACGATTTATATGTATATATACTTTTATGTATCCTTGTAAAAATTTTAATTTTTTGGGTTCCACGATTCGTATCATGTGTACTTTATTTTCGATTGAACTCCACAACGCCCTCTTTCATATACACCAAGTTTTCATTTTCTTGAAAATACTTTCGAAGCTGAAACATGAGAGTTCTTTTAATGTCTTTTTAACAGAGATACTTTCTATTTCTAGTATTTTTGACCTTTTTTTTATATCAAGGTGTTGAAATTTTCTTTAGGTACTCTGGTTACACAAATTCTTAAGTCTTAAAAAAATTAAAATCTTTTAATTATACTCCGTAAAAGGTATTTAATGTATTGTGGGGTTGTCCCATACGTCGTGGTAGAGTATTAATTTGTGTAATTAAAAAGAAATTACTTGACATACTTATAAGTACGATTCATCCTATTTATGTTTTGATATTTATCTAAGTACAGTCAAGTCCGGACCAAAACGACCGGTCCCTCAAAAGATGTTTTGAAGTCTTTTTAGCACAAATCAGTCTGAGAGCCCTAAAGACCTTATCCCTGGACCCAACGCCGATAACACCAGTTGTGTGACGTGAGAAGGGAAGAAAAAGGCACAGAATAGGGTTCCGATACTGTCAGAGAGGGTTCGCTCTGAGACTTCAACTTCTGGTTCGAACCCCAATCTAACCTTAAAAAACATGACTGTGATGACTCGAATCTACTCTCATTCTAAGACTTTCTGATGTCCTATTTTTACCTTTAAAATTTACCTTTTATGATAAGTCCTATCTCACCCTTCTCCTTCTTCCTTCGGTTTAACAAAATTGATTCCTATTTCCGACCTTTTATATGGGAATTTTCGAAGGTGTGTTTGTATCCTTTGTCTTTCCTTGTCCCGTTCAGATTAAGTAAGCATCCAACACACAGTAAATGACTTGAACAAATAAAGTCTTGATGGAACATCTTCAAATACTTCTGAACGTTTCCTAAATGTGGACAAGAAGAGAGGGAGACTACGTTATCCACACGTTAGGGTGGGAGGACGGAGACGTCTCCCTGGGACCCAGTTGTCTCTAGGTCCTACAATGTTGTGGTACCGGTCCTCTCGGTCTGAAAGGGAAGTCGGACCACTGTTGCAACACTGTCGGGTGGTACCGACCCGTCTGGTATGGGATACCGGGACTCAAAGTCCCGTTGAGAAAAAAACAACAACAAAAATTTAATATTTTTATACTATTGTGTAAATATCTGTACCTTTTATGTCTTGTTTCAATGTGTGTCAAGGTGATATATTAATAAAAATTCATTTCTAAAAATCAACCTCAAAGTTATAGTTTGAGAGTTTTTAATTATTTTACTTGTCCATCCCTTTATCTTCCTATATCCATCGGGATATGTCGAGATGTCTGACCAAGGTTTAACCCTTTACTCATACAGTTTCGACATATAATAGGGGGACGAATAAATTGAATATACGTCTCATGTAGTACTCTTTACGACCCGACCTACTTCGTGTTTAATTTTAGTTCTAACGGTCCTCTTTATAGTCATTGGAGTCTATACGTCTACTGTAGTGTGAATACCGTCTTTCTCTTCTTGATTTCTCGAAGAACTACTTTCACTTTTTCAACCTCCTCTCACTTTTTCAACCTCCTCTCGCTTTTTCAACCGAATTTTGAGTTGTAAGTCTTGATTCTAGTACCGTAGACCAGGGTAGTGAAATACCGTTTATCTACCCCTTTGTCACCTTTGTCACCGACTGAAATAAAAACCCCCAAGGTTTTAGTGATGTCTACCACTGAGGTCGGTACTTTAATTTTCTACGAACGAGGAACCTTCCTTTCAATACTGGTTGGATCGTATAACTTTTCGTCTCTCAAATGAAACGGTTGTTTCCGGACAGATCAGTTTCGATACCAAGAAGGTCATCAGTACATACCTATACTCTTTCTTTTTCTTTCGAACTCGTGACTTCTTAACTACAAAAACTTAAAACTTAATACCACAACCTCTTCTGAGAACTTTCAGGGAACCTGTCATGTAGGATATCCTTTAGACAGGACTTATGAGTAACCTTCCTGTCTACGACTTCGGTTTTGAGGTTATGAAACCGGTGGACTACGTTTCTTGGTTGAGTAACTTTTTCTGAGACTACGACCCTTTCTGACTTCCGTCCTCCTCTTCCCCTGTTGTCTTCTACTCTACCAACCTACCGTAGTGGCTGAGTTACCTGTACTCAAACTCTTTCGAGGCTCTCAACCACTACCTGTCCCTCCAGACCCAACGACGTCAGGTACCCCAGTGTTTCTCAGTCTGTGTTGACTCGTTGACTTGACTTGTCGTGATACTTGGTTAATTTGTATTACTCTGAGGTTTGAGGATTTCCCGTCCCTGAGACACTTAGTTATAAAATAAAGGTACCGAATGGTTCGTAGAGTTATTTATGTACGACTAATTGATTTACCTACTTTCTTATTTAGATTACAGTTTATTTTCATCAAACTATCAACTGGCAAAACGTTTCTACCGGCTGGGAACAAGAGCCTAGTTATCAAGTACCTTTCCTACGTTTAGGGACCTAAGAGGAGTACCGTGGGGCGTGTTATACAAGATTCTTGGATAATCTTGCACCTCCACACTCGACTGATACCCGTGTTTACCTTATTATGTGTCCGAAGTATTTTTGCCTGACGTCGAAGAAGTATGGACTGAGAGTTGGTTTCTTAGTAAAAGACGACCGTTCTGATCTTGTTTTAGACAAAAATAGAAAGGGAAGTGTGACTGGTTCTAGTGGTTCATGTACCGTTCCACCGAGGGGTAAAAGATGTACCCTCCCCGAATCCCTGACCCCACACGTCCAACACAACCTTAACTTAAAGGTATCGGTTGTTAGACACGAATCTGGCATATAAATAGACCCGAGAAAACCTCTGTGACTCCTCTAAGGGTTCTCAAACCATTCCGGAGGGGTCGGTTGGACATCAGTGGTAAAATCTCTTAGTATCGGATGAGGGAAGTGTTCGGTCACTCTTAAGGTATTTGGCAATAAGTTTCATAGCCGAAAAGGGAACCTCGACAAATAGAATAGTGGTACAGAGGGGATCACGGGGGTGGGGTTGTTTTCTTTAGGGTGTTAAAGTAGTTGAGTGTTTTAGTCTCTGAGAGTCTAGTTTGTTTTGGAAATTCTAATTGTCGGGTGGGTACACCAAAATTAGGGGTAAGATTGCATGGGAGGTCCACGTCCCTTGTGTCTGCGTTGAAATCCCTCAGAGACTATATACAGACTATAAAATTCGTGTACGTCTGTGACATAAATGTACTTAAGTGTAGGGACATTGTTGTCCATGAATGGAACTAAAGGGGAGGCTAGATACCAGCTCCTTTGACCCTGGGCCTGTACGACCCACTGAGTGTCGGGTGTCGACAACTCAGTCTCACTTTATATTTGGACCTCTTTGAGGCTTCTACCACGAGAAGGGTTCAGACATGGGGTGCCCTCGGTTCCCTGACTACGGTAGGCGACGCTCTTTTCAGGACGACTCCTACTCATCGGTGGTGACGGGAACGGAAAGTGGGTGGCACAGAGTGGAATAGTCCGGAGCCTCGAGTCCTGATCTGAGAGCACACCGGTCGTAGAGTCTGTCCAATTCTGTCAAGAGCCCAGGTGGGCGAAGGAGCCCGGGTGCCGGGGAAGTCGACAATGGGTCGGTCCACAGACGACACTTACGAGAGGAGGAAGAGGCGGATGTCCCGCTCGTGCCCTGTCCCTCCGTGCCGCCCTCCGCTCCCCTCTCTTGGTACTTGTGGACACCAGCTAGTACGCCACGGACGTTCTCGCGTCGCTGTTTACCGAAACATAAAACTCTGGAGACTCAGACTTCGGCCACGGACTCTTTCGACGGTAGAGACGAAGAGTAACAGAAACACCTTTTCTTCCTCTGTCCACGTGTGTCCTCCCCGACCCCGACGCAGGACGGGAGGGACGGACGGGGTGTCTCGTTCCTGGTGTCTACGGATCAAAATATCAGAAAAATTTTTCGAAAGGAGGGGTGAAGGGAAGAGAGGAAGGGAGAAGGAGAGGGAGGGAGGGAGGAAAGAAAGAAGGAGGGAGAGAAGAGAGGGAGGGAAGAAAGGGAGGAAGGAAGGAGGTGCGTCGTCTTGTAATGGCAAGATGACTTGATTCTTAGATTTTCAGACCCAAGTCTTAGACAGAAACGTTGAGTGACCATCCCACTACAAACCAGTGAGTGACGTCGAAGAACCCCGAGTCAGAGGAGTGAAGACGGTCCTCCTAATGTTACTAAGTTGTGGGTCACGTCTGTAAATTTACGTGAGACCTTGGTATTTGTGACATATGGGACTCCCGACAATTAACGTACTGATCCCTAAATGACCATTATTCATGACTGACGTCTGGTTCCGAATAAAGGTTCCAAGAGGTGTGTAGGAGTATACAATAGGGTATACCATAATCCTGGAGTTCCCTACACCGAACAACGAAAGTGGATGATAAATTATCATCGACTTCTCTTCTCTCCAGACTCCTGTAACAAAACCCATCATAAATTTCTAGAGGTAAATAGCCCGACAACAAGCCCCTGGAAGTTGTCTTTGTGCTCCTTTCAAGAATTTGTATTCGGTGCTATGAGGGTAAGTTATTCGATAGTACGTCGGTCTCTTTTACTACACAGTTATCTTATAAATTACTGTACTTTTCTGTCAGGGTTACAAAAATTCACTTTATTCGACCAATATTTTATCTTACATTTAATACTAGGAAAGTATTTGTTATATCCAAATGTGTCTTCTCCTGTATCGGACCACACAAACGTAAACAATAGAAATGAACCATCTTGGTGTCTACTTAAAATAAAATAAAAAACGAATAACTATAAACAAGTCAAAAAACGTTTTTTTCTACAGAAATGTTCTTTTATAAAAAAATTTATTTATTTGAGTTCGTTCAGGTTTCACCGTTCGAGTGATTGAAGAGTTCAGGTCTCATATTACAAACCGGGTTAATGGGAGAAAATTGGTAAGAAACTCGTTAATATACCGACATGAAGAACATTTATTTGGTGGAGGATTACGTACCTAAGATTCTTTGAGTTGGGGATGGAGTCACAATCGACTTTCATGTAGTGGGGGGACGTACGGGACTTTGAGGTGACAGATGTCTGTCAAACGTGACTCCACTGAGTTACTAATACGGTCCAACTAAAACTTCGGACCATCTTTACACGTCGGTACAAAATATTTCATGGATACCTACATAAAGGTATAATCATTACTGAGAAATACTCTAATAAACGTTTCGTCTTTGTCTGTTTGTCTACATCTCGTGTTTACATACCCTTTCTACCCACCCTACTTAACCCTCTAACCCTAACTGTACATATCTGGTAACTATGATACATATTTTATCTATTGATTACTCTTGCATGACATATCGTACCCCTTGAGATGAGTTACGAAACACCACTGGATTTACCCTTCCTTTAGGTTTTTCTCCCCTACATACATATGCATACCGACTAAGTGAAACGACATGTCATCTGTGATTGTGTCGTCACATTTCGTTGATATGAGGTTATTTTTTACGTTGGTGAGAAATATTACGTGTAAATACATGTGTATAAATATGAACCGTTTAATACTTAAGTGTCACCGGGAATTATGTGTACATTAGATATGTCTTGTCACTTTCGTACCAAATCATCTTCCGGTCCCCTGACTCTTGTCTTGTAACTAAGTCCAGTAGGAACTGTTGAACAAGTTCTGTAAATCACGTGCACGGAGTCAAATGAGTAGGTACACCCTGCGGGATCAACCAGACCACCACGGTCGTTCTTGGAAAGTTCTCCAACTCGTTCAGATTTAGGGTCAGTACACGAAACCACCAACACAATAAATTGGACACTAGGAACCAAAAGAAGAGACAGAGTCCCCATCGTCGCGGAGGGAGTACCTCACGATACGGACTGTGCGACTTTAGAAGACGTTTACTATCCCTCTTTCCGAACCGTTGACGTAGGAAGGGAACTTACGTCCTCCTTTCGCAACCCAAGGAGAAGTAACAGGATAGTTTCAACACGTCTCCCGGTGTTGCTGTGTTACAACTTGTAGTTGTTGTTCCACGCACCGGATGGACTTTGTGTGGACGGTATTTTCTCAGAGTACAGAAGTCGTCTCAGTTCGTTGTTGAACGAAGTTTCTGGGTACTTACTAGAACTATTATTTCGAAGGAGAAAGGTCGTTACCTTGAAAATTTACCACTGTCAAATTCTATTTAAAGGACATAAAAAGAAAATAGGAAAAAGAAAATTTCTTAAAAAAAAACTACTCCCAGTAAAATTTTCAGAAATAATTTAAACAATATTATAACGAAGACAAAACCAGAAAAACGACACTCCGTACACCTTAAAATCGAGGGACTGGTCCCTAGCTTGGGTGGGTAGTGGGGGACGTGGCTTTACACTTCAGAATTGGTGACCTGACGATCCCTTCAGGAGATAAGACTGAAGAATTGCCTTGTCCGACTAGACGTACAGTAAAGGTGACTACAGAGTCCAGAGGTGATAGGACGGTACTCCCACTGCCGAGAAATGGGTGGATTACGAACCTGGGGAGGGAAGGATCCGAGATCTAAAAAAAGAAAACGACGATAACAGAGACAGAATTTTTCACTAGGAACAGTGGACGATCAACGTTATTTTGGTTACGATATCCTAATAGGTCATGTTTGAGGGAGAAATTCTTTATTCTTCGTTTAAACCTCTCCACTTTTCTCCGACACTTCTAGTTCAGAGGAACCCCACAAATTAGCTGCTACCTAACCCTCGACTCACTTCCTCGAATTGTCCTTAACGTACCATTTATTTTTAGTTATGTTTAGTCTACTTTCAGTAGACTTTCTTACCTTCGTGCACCGAACTCAGGTCGACGATGTACCATGAGGAAAAGGTCTCTGGGAGTCTTTAGAAAAGAGATGTGGAGAACGTAATACTCCCGACTCCCTCCACCCTTTGATTGGAGGTCCATTCTGTCCGGTGCATACGTGTGCATGTGTGTCTCTCGTGTCAGGTACACACGTGTATCTCTATGTGTGGGTGTGTGTCTAGCCCCTCCTCTGCTCCATCGATATGCTCAATCGAGTCACTTTATTCGGTAAATTGAGGACAACCGAATTTGTCCAGAACAAAATTTGTTACGTGAAACTCTATTGGACACCCTCTAGACACGTGACTTACACAATTTTCCGAACTCTTTAGATGTGGGTCTCCCATCAGTTTAGGAAGGAGTGTAAACGACGTTACCGGAGTTTACGGATAACTTCTTTGGACGGAAAAGAGAGGTTATCGTGTCTTGCTTACGGTCGGTTCCTTGTTTATGTTTTTGAAATTGTCGTAGAGTTCTCACAAGGGGGAAACGAGGAGTGGTTGATGACTGTTAGTTACATTTTCATTAGGATCAAAAATAAACTTCGATAGAACCGAAATTTTCTTGGAAGGTTTTTTACTAACTACGCTACTTAATTTGGGTATCCATTGGGGACTTTAGACGAAACTTATCGTTGTTTAAGGATTGTTATAGAAGTTGCGGACGTCGTTGCTTTAGATTAGAGACTTGAGGATTTCCAGTTCTAAACGACAGACCATCGTGCCGAGTTCTCATTTACGAGGGATTACGACGCGATCCGCTAACGAAACGTGAGGTCTGTTACAGTTAAAACAGGTTCATCGACGTCTACACAGATCGTAATTCAGTCTTACCACAGTTCCCGGGAAGAACTTGTGGCCGACGAAGAGTCTCTCTGACCAGGATTTCGGGATCAGATAATGTCAGGTACGGGTTTTCCGTCTGCAAATTCCGAATTTCCTCCTACCTCTTATTTCGACGTAATCTAAAAAATTACAAAGACTCAGTCTTCTGGGTCCCCTTCTTTAAGAGACCACTAGGTTTACAGGAAGGGAGAAGGGAGGGTAGTCGTTGCCAGGAGACCTAAAGGACTAATTCCACGACAGCGTTATAGATACTTCAGGATGGGAACTCGACGAAAGAACTATTTGGTAAGTAGTGGTGAGACCGGGTAAGATCGATACCTTTTCGATATTATCTGATTACGTGGGTAATGTAATTTTTTACATATACAATGTCCTTCATTACACGGTTCCCTTCCGTACCCCACCTCCCACCCCCTCGCTCTACCTTCGTTGGAGACTTGCCTCATGAGTCTTATTACTTCAGACATTTACTTAGTCGGAGAGGTAAGGGTCGGCACGTTTCTTCTGTACGGGGGTGGTGTTGTTTTGTACGAATTCAAATTTGGAAAAAAGAAAAAATTTTGTCCTTTGGTAATATCTAATAAACTTTCGTAAGAATTTGATCCTCTATACCTACTTCCATAAAATCAAAGATCTTAACCATCCCGACTCACATTTGGTTCATTAATAAGAGTATAAAATGGTACTTTTGGGTAAGTAGGTAGTCAGACTCCATTAATTAGAAAATAAGGAACGGAAAACGCAAGAGTAGTAGGAGACAGTCGGAACTTTATTCCTTTACAGATGGACCCTGTCTGACGGTACTCAAAGGTTTCCGTACGGAGAGACACCTCCTTTATCAAAAATTCCCTCCCCTTTACCCTTACAACAAAGGACACAATTTGTTTTCTGAGAAGAGATACTAACCAATAGAATGTAAGAGTGAACCGCCGTAGGTCCTGGGCCCTCCTTCCCTGTCCGGTGTATCAAAAGGTTCGAAAATACTCAAAGGAGGAGTCGTTGTCTACTTCAACGTCTCCAACGGTAGTGAAATAAGACCTAGCAGAGACAGGTTTTTGTTGTCACATAAGATGTCCACTTTACAGTAAACAAGACATTTTCGTTGTTTTCTCCTCTTGGATTAAAGAGACTTAGTCCTTTACTCTCCAATAACTTTTGAGACCCAAACTAAAAGAAGAAGTGGAGTCAGGGTCGACGTAGTACGGAAACCCAGAAAAGATGACAGTCATTAACGTGACCTACTATTCATGGTCACGATTGTAGGTACCCATAGTCGATGTCTTACGTCCGTCCCTTGTGTTTACTCTCCTCCTTCGTCTACACTTCACTCACCACCCTGGGTACCACTGTAAGAGTCGAAACTCGGTTCACAACTGTACATCTTTACGACTGTACTAAGGTTACGACCCAGTAGACTCGACAACTACAATAAAATTAGTCTTCCCTTTAGACCTAAAAATAACACCCGTTTTAGACGTCTAAAAACTTATAACCAAGTTTGAAAATTTTCGACTCTGTTTTAAGTCGAAGGATGGGGTAGACCGTGGGTAACCCCACGGTAAACATACAAGACGAAATTTGGGTAAATGTCGAGTTGAGTTTACCCATCAATACACCGGTTACTCTGTGAAACTATCTCTTTAGGGGGATCTATTCCCCACTAGGAAGGACGTACAGGTACATCCGGACGTCTAATTCGTTTAGGACCCTAACTTGGATACCCTCACCCAAGTTTTAGAAGAATAAGATTTTCACCCTTATACCCGTATTAATTGTTTACTCCAGATTTTGATCCTCTACATCGACTTCTCCAATTCTTTTTACTTAACATATATGTCTATCGGATTCTAAATTTGGTCCCCACGACGATACGTGACTTACACACACAGGGGGTCTAAGTACGTAACTTCGGACTCAAAGGTTACACCACCACAAACTTCTACCCCAGAAACTCCCCATTGTCCCACCCAAACCTACTCCAATACCCCTAACTCGGGGGAACCCTGACCACGAGAGAGAGTGTGGAGAGAACGAGGGAGTTGGGGAGGGAAGGGAGGTACACTTCTGTGTTCTTTCGTCGGTAGACATTTGGTCCTTCCCCCGGGAATACAACAGCGGGACTAGAGTGTACAGGTCGGAGGTCTTGACACTCTTTATTTGCAAATGACAAATTCGGTGGGTCAGATACTGTAAGACAATGACGAAAGGTTTGACTAAGTCTGCTGCGATTCATCCTAAATAGTGTGGACGGTTGAGATTGACTGGCCCCACGATCCGAAAACCCCCAAACCTGTAGGCCCTCCGTTCTCGTGTTTCCACCACCACAGAGGTCACGTCACAGAACCATAGGGACCGGACTTTCTCGGATTCTAATCTCCGCAATGGTCCGTCACTCGAGAAGGAGCCTGGTCGTCCCCAAGGTGAAGGTGGTGTACCGGTGTCGGGAGTCGTATTCAGACAAGACATAGAAGTTCAGTACAAATGTCACTAAGGTTTCTCGTGTAGTCTTAAACCTAAATATAGTCCGAAAAACTTTATCATTTCTTACAAAGTGTAACCTTTCTTGTCATAATGAGTCGGTAATTTTTCTTAAGTAAACTTAGTCAAGACTACTCTACCTACTTTGACCTCGGCTAATATGTCTCACTTCATTCGGTCTTTCTTTTTGTGGTTATGTCATATGATTGTGTATATATACCTTAAATCCTTCTACCGTTACTGCTGGGACATACGTTCTGTCGTTTTTTCTGTGTCTACACATATTGCCTGAAAACCTGAGTCTCCCTCTCCCTCTCCCACCCTACTAAACCCTCTTACCGTAACATTGTACATATGATAGTACATTCTTAACTTAGCGGTCAGATACAGACTGCGTCCTATGTCGTACGAACCCCGACCACGTACCCTACTGGGTCTCTCTACAATACCCCTCCCTCCACCCTCCCCCTTTTTTTTTTTGTTTTGTATCAAATTTCGTTTACTGAGTTTAAGACTAATATCTCTTTTTATAGTTCACTATTGTACATGTTCCCATATACCCAGGGTGTGAACCGTAAATTATAAATTTATAAGATTAATTATAGTCTTAATATTAATCTTAAAATTAATATAATCTTAATAATCTTAATTTATAATCTTAGGTGAGTTCACCTACCCCATCCCATGGTGAGTGTAAGGGGAAGTGAGACGGTCGACGACCCTCCGGACCTATGACTACCGAGTGTAGACTCAGAAGAGATCCAGGACGAAAGTCAGTGTCTGGTCGGAGACCCGTGTCGGAGGGAAGACGCCGACCGACGAGTCTCCTCCTATGTTTCAGACCTGGAGAGACTGGAGTGAAACCTGTTGAGACTTTCCGGTAGACTCAAGGTTTTGAGGGGTTTGGAACAAAGTTGATACAACGTCAAGTCAAAAGGAAACTGGTTAGGAAGGGGGAGGTGAGAGGTAAGACGTGTATTTAGAGTCTTAGACAAAGGACCTTTTGACTATATGTTGTGTCTGGATCAACTTTGTATTCTCTTATTATCCTATAGTTTCTACGGTATACGTGCCGATTAGAATTCACTGAAAGTGTGACTTTCTTATTTTGACGTTGAAATCCCTTCATTCCTTCTCCGGTACAGTTAAATTAACTTTTTATAAAGGTAAAGAGTTATTATAAGTCGAAATGGATACACGTGGGAATACCGTCTTTCATTTCTCCTTGATTTTTCGGAGAACTACTTTCACTTTCTCCTCTCACCTTTTTCAACCGAATTTCGAGTTGTAAGTCTTTTGTTTCTAGTACCATAGACCAGGGTAGTGAAGTACCCTTTATCTACCCCTTTGTCACCTTTGTCACAGTCTGAATAAAAACCCCCGAGGTTTTAGTGACGTCTACCACTAACGTCGGTACTTTAATTTTCTACGAATGAGGAACCTTCCTTTCAATACTGGTTAGATCGTATAAGTTTTCGTCTCTGTAATGAAACGGTTGTTTCCAGACAGATCAGTTCCGATACCAAAAAGGTCATCAGTACATACCTACACTCTCAACCTGACACTTCTTTCGACTCGTGGTTTCTTGACTTCGAAAACTTGACACCACAACCTCTTCTGAGAACTCTCAGGGAACCTGACGTTCCTCTAGGTTGGTCAGGTGTGATTTCCTCTAGTCAGGACCCACAAAAACCTTCCTTACTACGATTTCGACTTTGAGGTCATGAAACCGGTGGAGTACGTTTCTCGACTGAGTAACCTTTTCTGAGACTACGACCCTCCCTAACCCCCGTCCTCCTCTTCCCCTACTGTCTCCCACTCTACCGACTTACCGTAGTGGTTGAGCTACCTGTACTCAAACTCACTTGAGACCCTCAACCACTACCTGTCCCTCCGGACCTCTCGACGCTAAGTACCCCAACGTTTCTCAGCCTGTACTGACTCACTGACTTGACTTGACTTCCTTATGTACAGGTTAAATGAATCCTACGGAGAAACAGGTAAACTCCTTGAGAGGGGTGAGGTTACTACTCTAAACTTCTCGTCCACGGTTGACACCACGGGTTCGGGACGCCGTCCTGAAACAAGGGGTATAGACCATATGTTACTAATCACGTTCTCTTCCCGTACACTGGTTCCGTCTCAGTTATTCTCAACAAAGTACCCTAACTTGTCATATATGGTACTTTCTTTGTGATACAGAACAGAGAATGTAGTATTCGATACTATTATATTCGGACCTCGACGATCGTCGGTCCATGGAGTGACGGGTAGATGTCGTCTTCTCTTTTTTAGTTGTGTCTCTCTTCATGTCGTTCTCTACTTCTCTATTTCTCTTTCTTCTGGTGTAACATATACGGGAACCTAAACTGACACCAACTTTAGTCTTGATTAGAACCTGTTTGGTCAATGTGCTTGGTTTTTTAAAGGGGAAGTAAAACAAATTCGACACAACTCAACTCTTCAGATGGGAAACGTCGGCTTTCTCAGGACTACTCCAGTGACGTGGTTAGTAGGTTAGTCTCTGTCTCATTTTGTTTTGGTCTGTTGGTGGGATGCCCCATGGTCGTTTCGTCTCCAGACATCGTAGTCTCGGTTCTCGAGAAGGTTTGGGGTCGTCTCACTACATCGGTATTTCGTCTCTTCTCCATAAGACCCCTTCGACATCAAATCTTCAAGGTTGACTCTTAGTCTTAATTACATCCGTCTTATGTGTGCTCTTATGTCCGTATATATGTTACCACAAACGAGACATTTTTTTCAGTGTCTACTGGGTACTTTTGTTTTCGTTCGTCGTGTTATTTTTAATATGGACTATAAGAATCTCCTTATGGTCTCACCTTTCCTTTTGTCACGACTCAACTTCAGTCCCACGGACCCGATTCTTCCGACTCTCGTCATCTCTTTCAAGTCCAGGTCTGTCCGTCAGATCTCCTTCGCCGACAGTCTGAATACAATCTCGTCCAGAAAGGTGTAGTTCTTTTCACCC
Source organism: Capra ibex (assembly GCA_006410555.1). Classification (NCBI taxonomy): domain Eukaryota; kingdom Metazoa; phylum Chordata; class Mammalia; order Artiodactyla; family Bovidae; genus Capra; species Capra ibex. Next base: position 41,756,941 of record SJYO01034137.1, read on the forward strand.
ACCACTTCCTCTGAGTGACCAAATGAGTATAGAACGTTAAGTATTCGTCTTGTCTAATAGACACTTCAAGTGTTATTAATTCAAAGTCCTGGGACGGAATGGACGACCAAGTCTGCCATTTCTTAGGTGGACGTTCTACCCTCTGGACCCAAACTAGGGATCCAACCCTTCTAGGGGACCTCCTCCCGTATCGTTGGGTGAGGTCATAAGAACGGACCTCTTAGGGTACCTGTCTCCTCGGACCACCCACTACCAGGTACCCCAGTGTTTCTCAACCTGTGTTGACTCACTAATTCGTGTCGTGTCGTTTGGGGACAGAATGTTTTCGGGCAGATTCTAGGACACTCCCCGAGAACTTTAAACAAGTGAACCAGTATACACAAATATTTTAAACGTGTTCATTCGATTGAACCGACGTCAACTAATTGTTCACGAAATTCTGTGAGAAGGATTGGACTAAAGAGAAGAAAGAATGACTGGAAGTAACAGTACACCGTAGTTCACCAGTACTCGAAGAACCCCTAGATCGATTCCCCTTCAACTTAACTCCTAGGTAAAACTAACCCAAACCACCTAATAAAAATCCATCAAGTTCCAGAGAAGGTACATGTCCATATGGTCATAACGGATATCAGGACGATGTCAATACAGGAGGTCCCTATGTGGATATGTGACGACCGAATGTTCTACGTCCCGTTCTCTACGATGTCGGTACTCTTACACAGGAGACGGTGGGCTATATCCGTATATGCCCATTCCCTCCTCTTTACGTAAGACTTTACATATGTCGGTCTTTCGTCAGGAGACCTTGTAAGAAGTTTAGTTAGTAGAATACACTTTTTAAGATTCTTATCCTAGATCAAGAGTAGTAGGAGAGTAGTCTTGTCCCCGACGTAAAGGACAGTCGTTATTTGAGTCAATTAAGACCCCTGTATCAGTGAAATATACAAGATTTTAAAACCATTCTTAAAGGACTGAACCGTATATATTCCCAAGAACACAATTTCCGTCTTTGGCGACCGTTATGATGTTTCGACCACGAAGATTCAATATACGAAATGCGTAAAAGTGTCTTTTATAACTTAGTTCAATTTATACAGTACGGAGAGATGTTTTATGTTGTACTTACTTCTATTATGTTTTAATTATATGACACACGGGTATGACTCGTGAAACTGTTAATTTACCAATTACGTACTATTTAACTAGTAAAGGTTTTCATAAATTCTAATCAGGAACGAGTTCTTTTGAACTTTACAAGATTTCCAAATGTACAGAGTCTACTTTCTTTGACTCACTCCAAAAGGGGATTAAATTTTTGTCAGGAGGGTTAGGACTTAGGGCATAGGACATAGCTTGTATCTGACCGTGAAGTAAAGAATATACTATCATATGTACAAAGTTACGGTAAGAGGGCTTAGTAGGGTGGGAGAGGGAGAGGGAGTCTCAGGTTTCAGGCAAGATATGTAGACACAGAGAAAACGACAGAGCGTATGTCCCAGTAGTCTAACCCTCGAAGATATATGGGTACCACCTAAGTACAGTTACATACCGTTTTGGTTATGTCATAACATTTCATTTTATTTCATTTTTATTTTAATTTTTTTTTAGGATTTTTACGTAAACTGTACTAATTGTGGTGATGTACTTCGACTTTTTTTTTCTAAAGGGTCCACCAGTTGTTCACTGAAAAAAAAAAAAAAAAAACCAGTTGGTATAATTTCCTTTAGAAACTAAAAAGAGATATCTTTTATAACTTTTTGACAGTAAACTCTTCTGTTAGCTTCATAAACATCGATCTTTTATAACCCCCCCTTTATAAAAATTTTACAATATCTTTATACGGTTCGTCTATTATAACCCAGATTAATTACAATAAAAAGACATATAGTAAAACACTACGAATATATCGTAAAATAGTAAATAAGACGAAAGATAATAGTAAGATTAATTTATGTGTGTAAGTATAGGTCAAAACATAGACATTAAAACATAAAAACCATTCTGGAGGGTGGGATATGGAGTCTAACATATTCGTGGTTCGGGGTGTTTTGGACAACGACCCCAACTTAAAGGAGGTGACCTGTTCCTTGCTTCAAGTCTTCCCTTCTCCGGAACTCGGTCGGGAGGACCAGGGTGGATCACTGACGCCGTTTCCAAATGTAAAAATACTAGACGTAAGTATCGGTCGACTGATCGGAAGCACAAATGAGTTCCCTGAGTTAAGGAAGGTGTAGAAAGATAGAGGAACGACTTTGACTGGACCACAGACCCTAAGGAAATCGTCTTCATTCTCTTAGGATAAAAACATACCCTGTCAAATTTTACGTTTACAAACCGAATTAATTTAGAAGTCACATTTATCCAAATAAAAAGTGACAAACATTCCTTACGTTGCCCCTGGTTTACTAATCCCCTTTCTCCCTCCTTACTCTTCTCTCTTCTCCTTCTTTCTTTCTCCTTACTCTCACTTGTAGGAAGGTTGGTTCCCCTCTCCTTACTGTGTCTTTACTTTGTCCCTTGTCGAAGCGTCTGATTGTTGAGAACACAGGAATGGAAGTCGTGCCGACACGGTTTGTCTCGACACACGGCTCCCTACGACCGTGCACCGACGGTCGTACCCATCCGGTCGACGTACTAAATACCTCCCAAAAGGTCGTGTCGGGATTGTAGGACATTTCTTCCAAGTAGGGGCCCCTAAGCAATTAGTTCCTCGTGACACGTTTGTGGTGAAGGACACCCTACAATTATCACAGACATTCGTTATCGTTCTCGTGTTCGTCCCTTAGTAACAAATCACCTCTCTCTTTAATCGAGTGGTGAGATTTTCTTTTGAACGGAGGTACATCTTTTCTGGGGAAACGATTATTCACTTGTTATTCGTTGAAAGAATACTTCCTTGAACTTATAAACCTTTCGTCTAAGATATGAATGATTTTTCATTCATGAAAGAACCTGGAGGATCCGAAGAACCCCAATCCTAAAAGAACCTTTCTACCTCGTCCGACCCGATGGATTAAGGTCGGACTCTCAACCTGAAACCGACAAATAAATGTACCGTCGACAAACACACGCACCCAATCGTATGTAGTTCCTCTTTCCAGCCGAAAATCCCACTACCACACGATGGGTAGGGGTGAGGGGACCCAGACCGAAAGTCGGGATGTCCCCTCTCCGTCCCGGTCAGTACCTTCCACGAGGAGGGACCGGTCAATCTCCGAGACTAGAGACACCCCTGGACCCTCTGTTTCTGGTCGTGTCTCAACCCCCTCCTCGTTGGGGTAGGGGACAGAACTCTCGTAGTCTTTCACCACAGGACCGGGTCTACGACCGCCGTAGGACCCGTACTTCCGTCGACGTGACCACTGTATAACTCCTCGTCTCATCCCGTCCATTCTTCCTGAATACTCCTGCCCTTCTTCTGTCGTCTTAGTACTCGACTTACAGTTCGATCGGATCCTCAGGGAAACCGAAGTAGGGAACGGAGGGTGGGAGTGATCTAGAGTGGCAAGGATTCTGGTCCTTTTGACTCTACACCCTTTCCTCTCTTCTCCGTTACAAAGAAGGAGTGAATTATGATTGACGGACGTCAGGTGAGACTCCTATTTCTGTGACGACGTACCTCGTGTCGGGTCTTCGTGGAGTAGTGTGGTCAATGTCCCATCCCGTGTCCAGTCATACTCTGTCACCCCGGTCCCGAGAGTCTCGGATTTGTGTCTCTTCGGTGTCACCACGTAAACTTCTCACCTGAGCAGAGCTCCTCTGACCTGTCACGGAACCTGAATTGGGGGCTTGGACCGTTCCTCTTCCCAAAGGACTCATGGACGAAGGGTCTACGATTAGGATCTTGAGTAAGGGGTCCTAACTCTAAAGGTCACCCGGACACCTTAGTGTCTAAGGAGAAGATTCTTCCCTGACGACGAGGACGACGATTTGGCGAGTCAGCACAGGCTGAGACACGTTGGGGTATCTATCGTCGGGTGGTCCGAGGGGGCAGGGACCCTGACAGGTCCGTTCTTGTGACCTCACCCAACGGTAAAGGAAGAGGTTACGTGCTTTCACTTTTCACTTTCACTTCAGCGAGTCAGTACAGACTGAGAATCGCTGGGGTACCTGACGTCGGATGGTCCGAGGAGGTAGGTACCCTAAAAGGTCCGTTCCCATGACCTCACCCCACGGTAACGGAGGAGACTTCTTCCCTGACTCGTCTTCTGTTTAGAGAAGGAAGACCGGGGGTCAGAGACGGGGACCATTGTGACAACGTAGTTAGTCTTGAGAATATCAACGTTTATCGTCTTTAAGTAACTTTGACTGAAATCCGTGTTTTAACCACTCCACCTAAAAAGAACAGCACCTGGTAAAAAATTCAGAAATAACTTAAACAAGGTTATAACGAAGACAAAACCAAAAAAAAAAATTACAAAATAAAAAAACTGGTTCACCGTACACCCTAGAATTAGTGGATTGGTCCCAAGTTTGGACGTCGGGGACGTAACCTTCCCCTTCAGAATTGGTGACCTGTTGGTTCCTTCAGAGAAACACCTGGAATCTCAGGTGTTAAAGTCCCTGTCTGAGAGAAAGAGATTTACATTCCTTCTGTTTTCATCGTTTCGTCAAAGAATTACCAGTCCGAACCCGGTACACTGGTCAAAACTTGGTTAGTAGTATAGATTCTCCTACTTTCATAGGTCAACCTTTACTCTTACCTTGGTTCAGATAAAGCTGTGTACCTGACTTTCAACCCCACCCCTCCCCACTAAGGAGTGGGTCAATCATGAGTATATTCTAAATCAAATTTAGTAGTCTTTTCAATCGGAACTTCCCCAGTCCTTCGTAGTTTTTACCTGTACACTTTCCCTCCACCGTAAGGTATCGATAAACCACCGTCGTCTTTTTTAATTTAATACTCGGTCGACACAAGTGAGTTCAAAGTCTAGAATATACCAAAGGTGACCGTTTGTTTCAACGGTAGAAATGGTCGGGGTGGGGAGAGGAGTGACAGACAAGAGTAGTACTGTAGGTCCCACAGAAAGGACGAATAGTAGTACACGACTTCCTTACGGACTGGGAGTCGAGGGACTTGTCTCTCCGTCACGACCCGAGAAGGTACGGGTCACCATCGGTGACTGACCTCTTCTCTACCCCTATCCTATGTTCTCACCAGGTAGACACCCGTAGAGGTACTCTACAGTACCTCTGTTCACGTTAATTGGTTTGGTTAGTCTGACCCCGAGACCCTTTCGTGGACCAAGGACGCCGTCGGAGACTAGAGCCACCGAAAGACGGAGGTCACGATCAAGGTCAGGTGCATTGAGGAGTGTCACTGGTGGTGAGATAAAAAGGAATCCTCCCAGAGTCCTTCAAAACTGTCAAGTCAAATTTGGAGATGACATCTCGTTGTTGAGTGATGTGAGATCCTCGTTATCGAAAATACCAGGGTTTAGGAGAGACCACTGTCCGATCCAGTGTTTTGTCGGATCTCCCTCTGTGGCGCCGTCGATTTAAGAGTTCCAACGAAAGTCCTTCGCCTACGAGTCCCACCGTCTGTTGTGTCCCGTAGTGTCGTCCCCCAAACACGAGATAGTTTTCGTGGACAGGTGCCACGTCTGAGAAGTCCAGTACTCTTACTTGTAAGCTCTCCCGTCTTCCCTCTACTCCAGTCCCGTGGGTCGTTGCGTGTCACGACCGAGGTTCTCTCACCGAGTAATTTTCGTGACGACGGGTTCGTTCTACCTTTCCACGAAGTCCGGTGAATGGAACCAGGACCTTGTATCCATACGAAGTCTTTTTCTCTTGTTTTTTTCTGTTTCGATACCTATTCTTGGTCATATTGTTTAATCTCTTTTTCGAGAACGAAGGTCCGTATATTATATACTTAAAGGAGATGAACAGTCGAACAGTTTTTGCCTTAGGACTCAGGAGAGTCAGTTGTAGTTCGGTGACGACGGACGAATTGTAATTATCTCCATCAGTCCCTTCTCCAATCCCCCTCGTAAACTATTCGCGACCCTTCGTCACGAAATCTTTTCGTGGAATTGGGAAAAACAGACAAGGTCAAGGACACCCCCTCTATCTTGTCCACCCAAATTAACCGAGACTTGTTTCAGGAACTTTAGGGACCTTTCGATACGTTGGTCTACAGTAAGAAACCGTGATTCACAACTTCTCCGTAGAAACATTGTTCGGGTCTCCTCCCACCTACCGTCTAAAGAAAGTTACTTAGATTCGAGGGTGGAAGTGAAATGTATATAAAATCCTACGGGGAGGGGTGTGTTTCTGTCGTTCCATGAATGACATTTTCAAATGTTAAGTCCAAGATTCACCTGGTACATTCCCCACTGTACTTCAATTTCCTGTAGAACAGTTCTATCATAGGTAGTGTTAACGAGGGGGAAGGGTCGTGGTAGTGTAAGAGGAGGTGAGGAACTAGAAATTCCTATCAAGTGCAAAGAAATACCTTAGTACCTTTCTAGTGAAAAGGTCCTCTGGTTTCAGGATCTAAACTCAACGTGAAAGTAGTAAACGTTACACAACCTAGGACCCGGGTAGCCAATAGATGTTGTTCGGAGACAAAGGAAGTGGTCGTTCTTCCTGGTTTACATAAGTAGACGGCCTACAGACGGTCTGTGGACTAAACATGACTCACATTACTCCTTATCCTTCCTTACGTCAAACTTGATCTAAGTCGAGGGCGGAACCCTTGAGTGACCTGTCGACTACATGTCCCGACGCAGACGTTTCTCGTGAAACGTTTCCCTTTGGTAAAGACAGTGGACAATACAGGAGATCTAAGTAGGATCTAAAACGGTTCGGGGACAGGAGGATCTACCAGAATCAGATGAAGGAGAACCAGGGCCGAGGAAAGAAAAATAAATGAAGATTTCAACACCGAAGATTTACTCGAAGGGAAACGTTCATCTCTTCAAAGGTCAAAAAGAATGTCCAATTAGAAATAACTTGTGTTGGAGGTCTTCTCCATTGAGAAGATGACACTCTGAGAGGAAAACCTAGGTCCTCTCTAAGAGTTTGGTTCTACGCGGTTATATGTCTCCATCGGAGGTAGGTCCGTAAGTCTGTAACCCTGTGACTTTCCCTATCTTTGTTCGTCGGTGTACGTTCCCACCGTACACTTATTGAGGAAAGTTGTCCGTACAGGGGTCTCGACAGGGTCTCTGACAGACCCTCTGGAGGGACGTGACCGACGAAATAAAGGAAATCATCCTCTCCCCAAAAGGAAGAATACTTGTTTACTAGATAGACTGTAAGACGGGGTCTGTTCGTCCTGGGATCCTGTGGACGCGATCCGACCGGAACTTGTCTACAGACTCAAATCGGATCGTTGTTTGGTGAACAGACACACGACGTCATGTACTTCTATATCGGTACTAAAATTTACCTTTTGTACTTTTTCTTATTCGATGACGTATCCAGTGGGTCATATTTGTCTCAGTGAGTCACCTTTCTGTGTCGACTTTTTCGTAGTTGTTGGTCACCTTTTTTTTTGTAAATTGGAGTCAGTTGTAAAACTTTTCTATGTCCCCCTGAAGGTATCACCAGGTCACCGATTCTGAGGCACGAGGGTTCAGTCCCCCGGGTCTAAGTTAGAGACCAGTTCCTTGACCCGGGGTGTACGACGTTGATTTCTGGGGTACACGATGTTGATCCTGGGTCGTGTCGGTTTGTTTATTCAATTAACATTTTTATGTCGTGACCAGGTCCGATAGTCTGACCGGAAGTCGAAGTCAAAGGAAGTAATATGTAGTAAGGTAGTCTTTTCACTCGGAGGTGTCCTCGAAACTCCGAAGTGACCCGGGTACGGTCCGGGGTCTTATATCCTCTTTTAGACAAGAGAGTTCTCCAGAACGTTTCACTTTATTTGGATGAAAGTTATGTATTAATGTTGTGGTACTGTGTATGTCGAAATTTTTACACAAGGTTCACCCCGCGATTGTCTCTGTCCTCACCGGTTGTTGTAGTCTGTCCTGCTGTCCTTTCCGAAAGATCTTTTTCGACCGAAAACTTTTGACTTATCCTCAAACAGTCCGTTTAACCCACTTCAATCTCCCCCTTTTCTCCTGTAAACTCCTACTATCTCTTATCGTGGGTGAACGTGGAGTTAGGAAATTGGACGGGGACTGAGAGTCTTTGTGGGTGGTGAGACCAACGAGATCGGTGAGACGAGATGAACGGTTTTGCCCACGGGATCTGTCGTTACTCTTGGTCCGTGTGGAACGCGAGAACGTCTGAGTCACAGAGTGTAGGAGCAGATCCAAACGCCGGTGGTCGCGTGGGGGAAGGGTACCCGCAAAGAGGTCCAGAGCCGACACCGGGACTAAATCAGGAGGAGAGGACCAGGAAAGCTCTGTCCGACCCTGGACCCTAGGAAACAACGTCACGACGTTACAAACATAGACCTGTGTAGAGAGGAAGTCGTTGTTTTATGTTTCTTTGTTATCCCCTGATTTTATTTACTCACACACCCACGAACCCCGTTTGAGACCTAGGTTTTCGAGATGTCTCTAGTTTTTCGGTTGACGACGAAGACTTCTCGACTCTCGTTTTGACCCACAACCCTCGTTTTGACCCACAACCTCGTTTTCGTCTCATGACTCGTATGGGTGAGTTGCGGTGGTCTCCCCGTCAGTTTTGTGGATTCGGCGGGAAGGGTGGGAAGGCCGGGTTCAGGGCTTGTGTAGGGACGACAGTGGGGTATATTCTTTATTCGAGTGACGGGGGAGTCTCGAAACCCGAAGGGACCATCGAGTCAACCATTTTTTAGACGGACGTCACGTTCTTTGGGCCCAAGCTAGGGACCCAACCTTTTCTAGGGGACCTCTTCCTTTACCGTTGGGTGAGTTCTAAATAACGGACCTTTTAGAATACCTGACTTCCTCGGACCACCCGATATCAGGTACCCAACGTTCTCAACCTGTGCTAAATTACTGATTTGGTGGTGGGGAGTCTCTCACTCGTTCGTTCCCTTGTACATCAACCAAGAACGAAGGGGACGACGTCGTCCCGGGGTCACTTCGGAACGGATCTAAAGAACAGACTGGAGATCAGTTAAAGATAACTAATTCCTCCGGTCCTTGGGACCAGTTATTGTGAAACGGACTCTAGGGTTGTGCAAGACGAAGGTCTAAGTGGGCTCAATCCTGGAACTCTATGTCACTGACAAAGGACGTAACCCCACCCCCGCCCCCCTCCTTCATTTGATCCGAGTCTCTTACCATTCTACAGGGACCCACCGTCTCTCCTTTTTTAAGTTCCACCCCTACCTCTCTTCCACTCGAATGGGACCCATGACACTCTCTCACCATTGAGAGAGTGACTCGTCCTACTCTCCTTTGGATTCAAATGTATCCTTTTCTGTGATAAAGTTTGTCTTTAAAGGACCCTTTGGGTACTGTGTTTCCGTGGTTCCCATGTCATATAGATTTGTAAGGACTCGTACTATGGGACAGGGTGGTACCCAGTCTCAACTCGCTGTAAGATTTCGAGGTTAAACAGGATTCACTTGGTTACACGTCTTGATTACTCCAGTAGTTAAAAAGAAGGTCAATTACTTGAGCAGTCTTTCCCACACTACGTCGTTCTACTACTCTACTCGTTGGTTTGGACTAATTTATCAAAGTAGAAGTAGTTTGTTAGTCTGAGTCTCGACTTCGGGGTAATAAGTGACATTCCCCTATTAATGTGTCTCCCCCGACGGTAGTCCCGGTGGGGAGGGGAGTGGGTTGACCGAGGTAAGGGAACCCCTGTCCCTCCTACAGTCTGGACCCTTTTCCGTAAGTGAATTAAGTTGTTGATAAATATCCGTCGAACGAGGTACAGTCTACACCTGGTTTTTGTTTCCTACCTCTGTTTATTCTGGAACAGGAACGGGTCCATCAAGTACAAGTTGGATCGTACCTTGTTGTTGATTGGTTTTATACGATACTTTCTACTAGGGGGTCGTGAAGTGTGGATCACGCTCCCCCTATCTCCCCCCGTCCTTTCCCCTTTTCTGGTCCCCGTAGAAGAATATTCACCAGTGGGAACTCGACCCGAAATCTCTACTCGTCTTATAGTAATACCTTTTCTCTCCCCTTGACCTTCCCGTATAGTCCGTCTCTCTGCTCAAACTCATTTCTATTCCACCATACTATTGTAGGTCGAACAGACTTCTTTACTTTGGTTCGGTCTGGGATACTCCAGAAGGGTCTTGTCGTGAGGGGTGGGGGGTGTTGGACAGGAGACTACCGGAAAACAGACATCTTTTTGGAATTAATTTCTTATATAAGTTAGTCTCTTCACTCTTCTACGTCTTTCTTTCCTTTTCGATAGTTTGTCCTGGTTTATTATTATCAAATCGGTAATTCGTTTCAGTTCCTGACAGTAATAGACGTACTTTTACCCAGATTTGGTACAGGTCCAAAGTCGATCTCTCCGTCCCTTTCTCTTGAATCTCCTACGAATGGATTTCGGATCTATCTCTTTACCGTAGGTCAAGTGTAGAATAACCGTTCTTCTTACAGTGTACTGGTTGGATTCACGTTCCCTCCGACCCTTTACATCACATCGATTCTAACTGATATTAATACTATGGTACCTTCTTCCCTTCTTACCTAAATCCACTTGTCGACTGTCAAAGACGTTGTGACGGATTCTGATTTTCCAGATTAACCACCTGAGACAAGGTGACATTAAAGAATGCTCCGAGATCTTCAGGTATTGTCTGAATTTGGAGAAATAAAAGGAGTACTGATATTGGAGTGATATCGTCGTATGTCATTGGTCACTGACTGACATGTGGTGACAGTTACCGTCGACTAATCTTTCCTCAATTTTAATTTTTGTTGTCAGAGAGTGATGGGATTTGATATTTGTCCTTTCTTTAGACACGGAAGTGTTTTTCTCGATCTCTGAATATGGTAAGTTTTTTTATGAGGGTACCTTAGGTCCGTTTGAAGACATCTTGAGATTCTAAGGTGACTTGTGTCAAACTTTGGGAATTTCGATGTCTATCCTGTCCCAACTTACGACTAATTCTTAAGTGGGCACTTTAAGGGACCACCAGGTCACCAATTCTGACTCAAAGACTACGTCACCGGTACTCAAGATGGGGACCAACTCCTTGACTCTAGGGTGTCCGATTCACCGTACCAGTTAAACTTTCTATTTCATTTTACATTTGTTCATCACAGTTCCAGAATTTTCTTTTTCTTAAGTGGGACACTAAATCTGAGTACTCGTTTATAGGTGAAGACGTTTGTCTTATCGTGATCGTAAAAAAGTCGACTCCTATCCTCTCGATTTTCAAAACTACCCTCGTCTTATAAAACCATAGACATTCACAGAGGGAACGGACGTTCTATAAGAGGTCAGTGGGCTGGTACCGTTCGTTCTGAGAAATATTGAACTGGTGTCGGATTTATAGGGTAAAGTTAAGGTCGTAAAGAAAGACGGTACGAGGGACTTGGAGAACGAGAAAAGACTCGTACAGTATTGGAAAACATGGGAAGTACGTGTATGACACAAAAGGGGGAAACAGACCTTACGGAAAGAGGAAATAAAGACACGTGGCCTTGAGGTGGAAGTATTACCAGTGGTGTAGACAGTTTAGAAGGGACTAGAAAGATTGAAAAAAAAAAAAAAGGAGAGTATAAAGAAACGAACAAGGAATGTTACACAATGTTAAGATAGAGTATTGTAAACGACCGAAGGAACTGTTTGAGACACCGATCTGAATTTGAAGAAGATCCCATTCCTGTTCAGAGTCAGTGGAGAAGGAAGGACGGTACAGATCGGATCATAGAACTCCATCCTCCATATGTAGTTTTTTGACGAGGAAACCACCCCCACCCCCCACCCCACCTCCCCCCACGGTGTGATTCACAGAAGGTCCTATAATCAAAGGGTTGGTCCCTAGTTTGGGTCCGGAGACCGTCATCTTTGTACCTCAGGATTGGTGGCTTGGTACTCCCTTGGAGGGGGGTTTTTCAAACAACTTAATGCTGAAGTCAGTCTTCAAAACTCTGTGATTCATAAGTGAATTTAAGTCAGGAAGAAATCCCTTTTCTTTCATAAAGGAGTTTACGGTTCTATTGGTCGTTGATTGCACGTAAGTTCTATACTAAAATCCAAATCGTGATGTAAGGTTTGTATTTAAATAAGTTGATAAGGACATTGTAAGAAACATTTTGTAGACCTAATTATTTTTTTTATAAAGGAAACTTGTCGAGGGTACTATCCATCCATACTCCTTAGGTTATAACTTGTTCTGTCCAAACTGAGAAAAGGAACTCCTCGAATTGGTATTCGAGGAGACGTCGAACAGTCTCTCGGTAGTTTAGGTAATGGTTGATGTCTGTGATTGATTGACTCTCGGGTACTATATGTCTCCGTAGTACGGCCCCGCCGTCTCACCTCATAATAGACCCTTGTCCAGTGTATGTTTCAGTCTTAGACCAACTCTTCTGTCCTGTATCTATTTTTGTTTTTGACGATTCGTGGTATACGAGTAACGACGACGACGACGATTCAGCGAAGTCAGTACAGACTGAGACACGCTGGGGTATCTGCCGTCGGGTGGTCCGAGGGGGTAGGGACCTTAAGAGGTCCGTTCTTGTGACCTCACCCAACGGTAAAGGAAGAGGTTACGGACTTTCACTTTTCACTTTCTCTTCAGTGAGTCAACACAGGCTGAGAATCGCTGGGGTACCTGACGTCGGATGGTCCGAGGAGGTAGGTACCCTAAAAGGTCCGTTCTCATGACCTCAACCCACGGTAACGGAAGAGGCTATACGAGGAATGGTTGGTCCGTTAGTAAGTAGTCCCCTCTGTCCAGAAATCTCCGTCCTAAAGAACGATTCCGGTTCATTCAGACTTTTTACAATACCTTAACCTTCCTGCACAGGGTCCGGAACTGTTTTATGATCCGAACCGATGTCCCTATATTCTCTTTTCCTTCCGTAAAGTCCCTCGGACTTTAAGTGACACGTAAATTCTTTTTTGTTTCGTTGAAATGTCCTCATCTCGGAGGTGAGTAGGAAAGATATAATCAAGTCGTGAGTACTATAATATTACTTGACCTCTCCGCGACCCACCAACGGTGTACCCACGTCCCACACCGGGAACGAGATCTCCTCAGTTCCGTCTTAAAGTGGAGGACCACAGTAAGGTAAGAGACGAAGGTGAATTCTCACCTCTCGTAACAGAGATTCTCAGGGAAAAGAAGGACCACTACCTCCCTCCTGTGATTCCTCCGACCATGTATCGACTATAAAACAGAGTAATCCGTCGATGATACGTCCAAATACCCGAAGGGACGATGGAGTCGGTCGTTTCTTAGGTGGACGTTACGTCCTCTAGGAACAAGCTAAGGACCCAGTCCTTCAAGGGGACCTCTTCCCTATCCAATAGGTGAGGTCATAAGAACCCGAAGGGACCACCGAGTCTGTCATTTCTTAGACGGACGTTACTCCCTCTGGACCCAAACTAAGGACCCAACCCTTCTAGGGAACCTCCTCCCGTACCGTCGGGTGAGGTCATAAGAACGGACCTCTTAGGAGTACTTGGCTCCTCGGACCGCCCGATATCAGGTACCCCAACGTTTCTCAGTCTGAACTGACTTGTTGATCCATACGTCGCGTACGTCCATATGTAATTTGTCACTACAGTTATCCCTGTCTCCTCGATCGACCTACTAGTCCCCGACCTTTAGACCCACATCTAAAGTTTGTAAAGAGAGGGGTAAGGTGTGACAATCTTAATGACCGGTAAAGAAGATTAAGAAAGATCTTATCGAGAAGAAGGTAAGAGGAGAACACGAATTTTAATTGACACTGAGTGTCTTGAATTTTTCGTATCTCAATGAGATCCCCGTAAAGGACATCGTTTCCTTTTTCCTATTATTTTACAGTCTACTTTCTTACTTAGTGGAATCAAAACTTTATAGAGGAAGTTCCTCTTTTTATATTAGTTGTGGACTCATTCTACACTTTATAGTACATATATCTTTTTGTATAGGGGAGTGAAAGACAAGAGGAAGATTGAGAAAGGTCAGACACGTCCGTCCTTGTTGACAAAACAGTTATATGATTTATTTAAAGACAAATGTCTATTATTTACGACCTCTTCCACATCTCTTTTTCCTTGGTAAGATGTGACAACTACCCTTACATTTGCCACGTCGGTGATACCTCTTGTCACACCTACAAGGAAGTTTTTGATTTTTATCTCAATGGTATACTAGGTCGTTAGGGTGAAGACCCTTATATATGTAGGTCTTCTTTAGTACTAAACTTTTCTGTGTACGTGGGGATCCAAGTGTCGTCATGATAAATGTTGTCGGTTCTGTACCTTCGTTGTATTTACAGGTAGTCGTCTCTGACACCACACATATACATAGATATCCTTCGGGTATGCATATACCCGAAGGGACCACAGAGTCTGTCATTTCTTAGTTGGATGTTACGCCTTCTGGACCCAAGTCAGGGACCAACCCTTCTAGGGGACCTCCTCCCGTACCGTTGGGTAAAGTCATAAGACCGGACCTCTTAGGGGTACCCGTCTCCTCGGACCGCTCGACGTCAGGTACCCCAGCGTTTCTCAACCTGTACTGACTCGCTGACTCGTTTCGTGTATATGTATATATACATATATTTATCTATCTATATGTGTGTGAATGCGTTACCCTAAAAGGTCCGTTCTTATGACCTCACCCAACGGTAAAAGAGGAGGTCCCCTAGAAGGGTCAGGTCCCTAGCTTGGACGTAGAGGACGCAGAGGACGTAACGTCCACCTAACAAATGGGTGACTCGGTGACCCCTTCACGAGTGTCACCCTATAATGAGTCAGTATTTTTTCTTACTTTATTATGGTAAATGTCGTTGTACCTACCTAGATCTCAAATAGTATGATTGACTTCATTCAGTTTGTCTCTTTCTGTTTATAGTAATACTATAACGAATATACATCTTAGATTTTTATATATATTTATTTGAATACCCGTTTTGTCTTTATCTCAGTGTCTGTATCTTTTGTATCAATCGTTTCCCCTTTCCCCCACCTCCTATTTAATCCTCAAACCACAGTTGTATATGTGTGATTATATATCTTTTATTTGTTGTCTCTGGATGACATATTGTGTCTTTTGATATGAGTTATAAAATATTATTCAATGGTCCCTTTTCTTAGACTCTTTCTTATATATATGTATGTATATATATATATATATGTGTGTGTGTGTTTTGAAGAGACATATGGACTTTGATTGTGTAATATTTAGTGGGATTTAAAATTTACGGGATTAAATAATTAATATGTCGTTTAAATAAATTATTCTACTAGATCGTTTAAATAATTTTTATCGATTAAAATTTTATATGATTTATTTCAAGTATATTCAATCTTCGGAATATAGAGATTATTAAAAAGACCGAGAAAGAAAAAGCTGAGTTTATACTTTAGGTGACACCAAGATTAAAAAAAAAAAAATACTCTTAATAAGATCTTATTGTATGTAAGAGTTCTTACTGGAGGACACAAAACTTCTCTAGCAAAAGAACTATTCGGGGGACTGAGTGAAAAACGTTCAGACCGTCACATCAAATAACCGAAACATTATCCTTCGAGAAGGGTAATCCCTGACTCGATTCTAGTGGTTTGATTAAGGGTATATAAGAATCAACTCGAAACTTAGTGTTTTCATCATCTTCCGGGTCGTACTATAGCGGAGACTTTACTCGTTAGGGAATTAATTTGTCTTCATTTATCTCCAATGTTGCACAAGGAATTAATTTATCTACATTTACGGGTTAGTGACACGAAAGGTGTGTGTAGTTAAAGCGTAGTAGAGTAAAAGGACAAACGGGTCACCTTTACTTTTAAGACTTCGAGATAAAACCAACCTTAGAGGGTTCACACGGACAGCCCGACCCATAAGTTAGTACTTATAAATGGATAATCAAATATCTTTACACACCGACCACAGATGAGAAGGAAGGAAATCGTAGACACTCGAATCCTTACTGATTCTTGGAATGTAATGACCTGGTAGTTTCTCTTCACCGGGACGAAAACGGGTTGTTTCGTAGGACTGAGGGTAGAATCCTTTTGTATTCCACTTCACACACCGCACCTTTCAAAATATGTTGTATTTTTAACTCGGGAGACACAACCCAGTACGACCCACTAGGACTCTGTGTTGCAGAACACAGACGACAGAAAGAAATGTGGACAGAGGTGCAATAAGACCCCCTAACATTTACATTAAGTACCTGGGATTCTACCAAGTAAAAACATACAGTTGAACTGACCGATGTTATTTTCATCAGATATACGACGGTACTTCCATAAAACATCAATAGTAATTGTAAATGTTAGTTAACCGAAATTCATTTCCCCTAATGGGAGGTATTACGCCCACCCGGAGTAGGTTAGTTCACTTCTGAGATTCTCGTTTTTAACTCCAAAGGACCTCTTCTTCCTTAAGACGGAGTTCCAATATTGTATCTTGAGGACAGACGCAAAGGTTGGACGATCGGATTTAATACGTAAAATCTAAACGGTCACAGATATTTAACGTACGTCTCTTCCGTTACCGTGGGGTGAGATCATGAGAACGGACCTTTTAGGGTACCTACCTCCTCGGACCATCCGACGTCAGGTACCCCAGCGATTCTCAACCTGTGTTGACTCGTCGAAGGGAAAGTGAAAAGTGAAAGTCCGTAACCTCTTCCTTTACCGTTGGGTGAGGTCACAAGAACGGACCTCTTAGGGCCTCTGCCCCCTCGGACCACCCGAAGGTAGATACCCCAACGTGTCTCAATCTGTGCTGACTTCGTTGAATCGTCTATCGTCTATTTAACGTACTCAGTTAAAAATTTTTATTTAGTGGGAGATTCATATATATGTAGGGTGACCAAGAGAAAGAGATCTTAGGACTGACTATCATCACTTAAACAGATTTAGTCTACTTTTGTAATATGAAGATTAAAAGTCTTTCATCGGGTTAAGTTAGTGTCGAATTTCGTTCGACTGACTGTCACGGAAGTTTGACGATTCAACTCTCGTCATGACCCCACCTCTTCGGTCTTGCCTCAGGTGGGTGAGTTTCACGACTAGTGTAAATCCATCTATGTTAGAGGAACAATCGAGACCGTACCGGTCGTTGAACGGTGGATACTTAATCTACCAATAGTCTCCTGTCGTCACCCAATTGTTGTAAAATTGACTCAGTTTGACAATTAACCTTATCTTAGGTAGAGTTACATAAGGATCTTTGTCGAGACGAAAAGACTTCGTAATCCTTATTTAACTCCCCCTAGGGTAAGGTTAATCTTAAATACTAATTCTGATAGTAAAGTCCTACTGTTCGATTCGTTTCCACCCATAGACTTTTAGACATACTGACTCCCTAGAATTTCTTTTTCTAATGAACTGTCCTCCACTTTTACCGTTACTGGGTGAGAGTGACCACTAAAGAGGGGTCAGGGACTTGAAGGTCGTTTCGTTAGTTATAAACTTCCAATCCAAGTTCCTGATAAAAGTAACTGAATGTCCTCAACTCTCCACCTTTCTTAGAAAGTATTCACCTCCATTCGAGTCTCTTCTCCTCACTGAACGAGGTGTCACTACTGTTGGTCCCCACAGACAAAGTGGTGGAAGTAGACCTCCCCACCTGTAAGGAAGGTGAAGTCCGAATTCCCATTTTACTCAGTTGTCAACTTTGTTAAGAGAAGCCCACGCACGAGTCAGTGAAGTCAGTACAGGTTGAGAAACGTAACCCTAAGAGGTCCGTTCTTATGAAAAAGGGAAAAGGTCCCTTAGAAGGACTGAGACCCTAACTTGGGTACACAGGACTTAGAAAAAGTGACATCCGTCTCAGAAATGACGACTCGGTGACCCACCGGAGACGAAAAAAGGGAGATTTTAGTAATGACTTTTCGGTTCATGTGAAGAGTGAAACCTTATCTCAGTTACCCATCTTTCTAGTGCACGAGTTGGACCGTGACTCCAAGTTCCTTTTGGTATAGGTAATTCTGGATGGCACACAGTTCTCTGAACTGTTTTTAGACCTCCTACAATAGTCTTATGGACGCAAAGTGGATCATGACACGATTCATGAAAGTCATTCAGAAATGTTGTGAAGACACTCATCCAAGATAAAGATAAGGGTAAATGTGTTCTCCTTTAACTCCATCTCTCTTCAATTCGTTGAATCCGTTTCCATGTGTCTCTCTCTTTCACGTACGGACTCTGTACTTGGACCCGTTACACCCCGGTCTTGACTGTGAGCGGTTACACAACAAGGTCCGGTCGAGAGTGACTGAGAAGTGTGAAAGTAGTACCACTATGATAAGAGTGTTAAAATGTCTACCCTTTCGGTTCCGAGTCTTTGACACTTCTTGGGTAGACTCTAGTTACATAATCGACGAAACATCCGGTAGACGGGGGTCTATAAGGACGATGTGACGAAAGGTCACTAAACAGAGGATTACTAGTAAAAGAGAGGGTTGAAGACTCACGTGTATACTGAAGTTATTTCTTTTATTTCAGACAGTGACAGTAAAAGGGGGCTAGATAAACGGTACTTCACTACCCTGGTCTACAGTACTAGAATCAAAAAAATAACGACTCAAAATTCGGTCGAAAAGTGAGAGGAGTCACTGCCTAAAGTGGAAGTCACTGTCTAAAATAAAAGAACCCGAGGTTTTAGAAACATCTGTCACTGACGTCGGAACTTAAATTTTCTACGAACGATGAACCTTCTTTTCGATACTGTTGGGGTCTGTCGCATAATTTTTCGTCTCTGTAGTGAAACGACTGTTTCTAAGCATATTAGTTTCGATTTTCCAAAAAGGTCATCAGTACATACCTACACTCTCAACCTGGTATTTCTTCCAACTCACGACTTCTTAATTTCAAAAGTTTGACACCACGACCTCTTCTGAGCTCTCAGGGAACCTGTCGTCTCTCTAGTTCGGTCAGTTAGGATTTCCTTTAGTTGGGATTTATAAATAACCTTCCTGACTACGATTTCGACTTCGAGTTATGAAACCGGTGGACTACGTTTCTCGACTGAGTAACCTTTTCTGGGACTACGACCCTTTGACTCCCCTCCTCTTCCCCCGTTGTCTCCTACTCTACCAACCTACCGTAGTGACTGAGTTACCTGTACTCAAACTTGTTCGAGACCTTCTATCACTCCTGTCCCTTCCGACCACACGACGTCAGGTACCCCAGTGTTTTTCAACCTGTGCTGAATCGCTGATTTGGTGTTGTTGTTGTACTGAAGTTATTTATTTAACTAAAGGACCTAAGTACAAATGAATTACAAAGGTCCATCTAATTTCGGTCAAGAGGTAAACACCTCTCTATCCATATACCCGGTTATAGAAATATCCGAAGTCAGAACTCGTTTTACGTGTGTCCAGTAAGGACGGGTGACCACAAAGGGTTTGAAGGAACCTTTGTTAGTGGAGTAATTTATATTTGAGGTCCTGGGGTAGGGTCTGAGTTCGTAAGGATTTGGGGTGTCTTATCTGGATCTTTCGTGGTACTGATTGTTCGTGGGGGTGCACCAAGCGAAGGAGCCCCTTTAAACCCTTACGACTTATTTTCACAGGAGAATAAGGGAGAAAGTCCCGGTTTTAATTTACCGTCGTGTTACAGTCTGTCTGGACCGAAACTTATGTACCCGAAATGTAGGTTTTGTGAACGAGCTAGTGAATGGTTGAAATGTCAAAAGTCTACTCAGTAAACTGAAAAACTATGAAGTTCTAAGAAAAGACAGGTTATCCTTATTGTTTTCGTAGACAAAGTACCACAACAAGACTTCTTGTCTACTTTATTTCGTATATTTTGTACACCGTATCACGGACAGTGTCTCCGTCCCTAGTTATTTACACTTCATCAGGAGGAAAGAATAAAGAGGATGAATCCCCTAAATGGAAGGTCTCCTAGGTCGTACGAATCAAGAGTTTCCACGTCAAAGTCGGAAGTCGTCATCCACGTTCTCGGTTCAGCATCTCTTCCCGTGACCTCGGGATTCGGCGAGGACTTTGGTATGGTGTGTGTGGACACCCCTGTCCACTTCGTGCCTTCCCGTGGAACTCGAGGTTCGACGTCCCCGTGGATGAAGGTGGACCCGTTGTCCCGAGTGACAACGTCAGGTCCTGGGTAGACTTGGACCGTGTCACTGTGTACAAGGATACTCCTGAACCCAGTTTAGGTGACTAGCATTTCTCGAGGGTCTCCAGGGCCTCTCGTTTCTAGGTCCTCTTTCGCAGAGAAGCACCGACCCGACCAGGGAGTAGTAGCTCTGACTCCTTCAGGACCCAGTACTCGGGGAGGTCGTCGAGAGTCCAAACCGAGTCAGTCTTCACGGAGGAGATTCAGTCAAGTTCGGACTTGGGGTCTGGAATTGGACATTGCCCCCACTCCCGTCTGTACATAGGTAGGTAAGTGAAGGAAAACAGAGATTCTACCTGATCTGGGACATGATCTGGAAACAAGAACAAGAAGTCTTCAAATGACGGATTGTCCGTTCTAGTGTGTCACAATCAATAGTACTCCCTATTGGAGTCTCATGGCGCTTTCAGTGAAGGTTAACAAAGTGTAGGAGTTGTGTCTGGTGTCCATGACGTAGAGCACCGAGGACGGTTGTGGGTGGTCGAAGTAGAGTGTGAGGGAAGGGTACGGTGACGTTGACGCGTAGTTGGTGACCTGAAGAAGGACAAGTCACTCGTTTGGTTCGAGAAAAATCCGAGTCTTGGTCCGGAAACGGAGTTAGGAAGGGGAAGAGAACAGCTCTGACACGATCCATAAGCAACACTGTTCTCTCGAGTCATTAACACCATGTGTCCGAAGAGATCAACACCGTACGTCCGAATCAACGGGGAAGGAGGGGACCGTACACCCTAGAATCAAGGGACTGGTCCCCACCTTGGGAGTGGGGATGTAATCTTCCACCTAAACATTAGTGACCTGAGGGTCCCTTCAGGGACAGGTCTGAAGAATTGATCCGGAAGACTTCCCTTAGATGAGAACTAGGTAAATGGTCTCCTGAAGGTCAGACGCAATAGAGACTCAGGGTCGTGACTTGTTATGTGGACCACTTGCACTACAGTCTTGTTGGGTAATAAAAGACTTATAATTTATTGAATAGTACCTAAGGGAGGTGAACTAACAGGTATATAGGTTCGTATCTACACGGGTGTAGAGACGGTAGTAATTTTCTTTGAACTATCCACGGTTGGAAAACGTCGTTTTACGATCACGACGATTCAGTGAACTCATCACAGGCTGAGATACGTTGGGGTATCTGTCGTCGGGTGGTCCGAGGGGGCAGGGACCCTAAGAGGTCCGTTCTTGTGACCTCACCCAACGGTAAAGGAAGAGGTTTTACGATCATCTACAACATTTTAATGTCTACGAAAGAATCGTCCTCGGTTGAACCTAAGGAGAAAACCCCACTCCAAGGGAGGGAGGTATCTTTATCTTCTTTTCGTGGTGAAATCATCGTCTTTGTCTAGGTCGTCTATAAAGTGAAAACCAACATCACCACGAAAATTGTCGTTTACAAAAAGAAGTATCATGGGTGAACCACTGGACCCCGGTTAATTGACTTAAAATCTCAAAACACTCGACTAACAACCTGGATCTGTAATATTTTTTAGTGTATTTACACGTTAATTTATTCAATGTAATTTTCGTTTACAAGTCAAGTCAGTGAGTCAGCACAGACTGAGAAACGCTGGGGTACCTGACGTCGTACGGTCCGGAGGGACAGGTAGTGGTTTAGGGTCTCGAATGAGTCTGAGTAGAGGTAACTCAGTCACTACGGTAGGTTGGTAGAGTAGGAGACAGCAGGGGAAGAGGAGGGCGGAAGTCAGAAAGGGTCGTAGTCCCAGAAAAGGTTACTCAGTCGAGAAGTGTAGTCCACCGGTTTCATAGTCTCAAAGTCGAAGTCGTAGTCAGGAAGGTTACTTACAAATCCTGACTAAAGGAAATCCTACCTGACCAACCTATAGGAACGTCAGGATCCCTGAGAGTCCTCAGAAGAGGTTGTGGTGGTAAGTTTTCGTAGTTAAGAAGACGCGAGTCGAAAGAAACATCAGGTTGAGAGTGTAGGTATGTACTGATGACCTTTTTGGTATCGATACTGATCTACCTACATACAACCGTCTCATTACAGAGACGAAAAATTGTTCAACGGATCCATCCCAGTATTGAAAAGAAGGTTCCTCGTTCGGAGAAAATTAAAGTACCAACGTCAGTGATAGACGTCATAAAATCTCGGGGAGTTTTATTTCAGACAGTGACAAAGGTGACAAAGGGTTAGATAAAGGGTACTTCACTCCCCTGGTCTGCGGTACTAGAATCAAAAGACTTACAACTCAAAATTCGGTTGAAAAAGTAATAGGAGGAAGTGAAAGTGGTTCTCCGAGAAAGCAAGGAGAAGTGAAAGACGGAATTCCCACCACAGTAGACGTATAGACTCCAATAACTATAAAGAAGACCGTTAGAACTAAGGTCGAACACGAAGAAGGTCGGGTCGCAAAGAATACTACATGAGACGTATATTCAATTTATTCGTCCCACTGATATATGTCGGAACTGCGTGAGGAAAAGGATAAACCTTGGTCAGACAACAAGGTACAGGTCAAGATTGACAACGAAGGACTGGACGTATGTCTAAAGAGTTCTCCGTCCAGTCCACCAGACCATAAGGGTAGAGAGAGTCTTAAAAGGTGTCAAATAACACTAGGTGTTCCCCAAACCGTATCAGTTATTTCGTCTTTATCTACAAAAAAACCTTGAGAGAACGAAAAAGGTACTAGGTCACCTATAACCGTTAAACTAGAGACCAAGGAGACGGAAAAGATTTTGGTCGAACTTGTAGACCTTCAAGTA
>SJYO01034137.1:41780731-41807489 GCA_006410555.1 Capra ibex
CCGACTCATTATGAGGTAACACATATACATGGTGTCGAAAGAATAGGTAAGTAGACGACTACCTGTAGATCCAACAAAGGTACAGGACCGATAATATTTGTCACGACGCTACTTGTAACCCCATGTACACAGAGAAAGTTAAGACCAAAGGAGTCACACATACGGGTCGTTACCCTAACGACCCAGTATTCTATCAAGATACACGTTAAAAAATTCCTTAGAGGTGTGACAAGAGGTATCACCGACATGATCAAACGTAAGGGTGGTTGTCACATCCTCCCAAGGGAAAAGAGGTGTGGGAGAGGTCGTAAATAACGAACGTCTAAAAACCTAGCGTTCTGATCTCTTTCTGACACTTTTCTTCTCTTCGTTTTTCGTTTCCTCTTTTCCTTTCAATATTCGTAGACTTACGTCTCAAGGTTTCTTCTCGTTCCTCTCTATTCTTTCGGAAGGAGTCGCTAGTTACGTTTCTTTATCTTCTTTTGTTGTCTTACCTTTTCTGATCTCTAGCGAAGTTCTTTTAATCTCTATGGTTCCCTTGTAAAGTACGTTTCTACCCGAGTTATTTCCTGTCTTTACCAGACCTGGATTGTCTTCGTCTTCTATAATTTTTCTCCACCGTTCTTATGTGCCTTCTTGACATGTTTTTTCTAGAAGTACTGGGCCTATTAGTGCTACCACACTAGTGAGTGGATCTCGGTCTGTAGGACCTTACACTTCAGTTCACCCGGAACTTTAGAAAGATTGACATGTTTAGAAAAAACATGTCAAGAAGGCACATAAGAACGGTGGAGAAAAATTATAGAAGACGAAGACAATCCAGGTCTGGTAAAGACAGGAAATAACTCGGGTAGAAACGTACTTTACAAGGGAACCATAGAGATTAAAAGAACTTCGCTAGAGATCAGAAAAGGTAAGACAACAAAAGAAGATAAAGAAACGTAACTAGCGACTCCTTCCGAAAGAATAGAGAGGAACGATAAGAAACCTTGAGACGTAAGTCTACGAATATTGAAAGGAAAAGAGGAAACGAAAAACGAAGAGAAGAAAAGTGTCAGAAAGAGATCAGAAAGGGTAAGATAACAAAAGGAGATAAAGAAACGTAACTAGTGACTCTTTCACTAGTTTTCGTTTTCATATTTACATGTTTTGTGTACTGAAGGACAAATAAGATACCATAAAAACACAATAGATGTGAGTACTATCCAAAATCCTTCGTAATGATACTTGTTTCGATCATCTCCACTGTCTTAAGGTCGATTTGATGAATTTTAGGAATTTCTACTACGACAATTTCACGACGTAAGTTATATAATCTTTTAAACCTTTTGAGTCGTCACCGGTGTCCTGGTCTTTTCCAGTCGAAAAGAAGTTTAAACTTTTTTTCCCGTTACGGATTTCTTACAAGTTTGACGGCATCTTGAGTGAGTATAGTGTACGATCATTCCAATACGAGGTTTAGGAAGTTCGATCCGAAGTTGTCATGGACTTGACTCGTGAACGTCTACATGTTCGACCTCAAACTTCTGCATCTCCTTGTTCTCTAGTTTAACGGTTGTAGGTAACCTAGTACCTCTTTCGTTTCCTTAGGGTCTTCTTGTAGATCCAGTTCTTCGTTATCAAACTTGACTTGTACCTTGTTGACTGACCAAGTTTTGACGTTTTCCTTATTTTGTTCTGACATACAACAGTGGGACGAATAAATTGAAGACACGTCACATGTAGTCCGTTTTACAGTTCGACCTACTCAGTGTTCGACCTTAGTTCTAAAGGCCCTCTTTATAGTTATTGGAGTCTATGCGTCCACTATAGGGAGATCACCGTTTTTCATTTCTCCTTGATATTCTCGAAGAACTACTCCCACTTTCTCCTCTTACTTTTTCGACCGAACTTTGAGTTATAAGTTTTTTGATTCTAGTACCGTAGACCAGGGTAGTGAAATAACGTCTATCTTCCCCTTTTCATCTTCGTCACTGTCTAAGAGAAAAGAACCTGAGGTTTTAGTGACTCCTGTCACTGACGTCGGTACTTTAATTCTGCGAACGAGGAACCTTTCTTTCGACACTGTTTGGATCTGTAACATAATTTTTCGTCTCTATGGTGAACTGGTTGTTTTCAGATATGACAGTTTCGATATTAAAAAAGTCCTGAGAGTATACCTACACTCTCAATTAGGTGTTTCTGTACGACACGACACGAATCAACGAGTCAGTACAGACTGAGAAACATTGGGGTACCTGACATCGAGGAGACAGGTACCCTAAAAGGTCCGTTCTTATGACCTCACCCGACGGTACAGGAGGAGGTTCTCTAGAAGGGTTGGATCCCTAGCTTGGATCCAGAGGACGTAACGTCACCTAAGAAATGGTAGACTCGGTGTTCCCGTCGGGTTCTTATGACCTTACCCACTACAAAGGGAAAAGGTCCCCTAGAAGGACTGGGTCTTTAACTTGACCCCAGAGGACGGAACGTCCACCTAAGAAATGGTCGACTTAATGGTCCCTTCGGGCATTCTTTCGACTCGTAGTTTATTTGACACCACGACCTCTTCTGGAGAACTGTCAGGGAACCTGTCGTTCCTCTAGTTTGGTCAGTTAGGATTTCCTTTGGTTGGGACTTATAAGTAACCTTCCTGACTACTTCGACTTAAAGGTTATGCAACCGATGGATCATACTTCTCGGTTGAGTAACCTTTTCTGGGACTACACCCCTTTCTAACTTTCGTTTTCCTCTTCCCCACCGTTTCCTACTCTACCAACCTATCGTAGTGACTGAGTTACCCGTACTGTACTCGTTTGAAACCTCTGTTACTTCCTGTCTCCTCGGAGCACACGATGTCATGTACTCCAGAGTTTCTCAGTCTGTACTGAATCCCTGACTCGTTGTTGTTGTACGAGATCTCAAATAACTGTGGATAGCACAGACCCACCACCATCTACAGGACATAATACCACCCGTTGACGAAGAGAAAAGGACTGAAACGTAAATCTCTGTAGTGCATCTATCTAACTTTAGTTGTACCACTCTCGTAGATGGTTCCTTTGACTGTTTACGATGGTTAGTCCCGAATAAGTACAAAAAATCCCTCGAACAAAAATCGTAGATGGTCGTGTGATGACGGTGATTGGTTTCTGTTTACTCTAATCAGGAACTAAGGGTCTTCAAACGTCAAGTCACCGTCTTGGTGTGTGTGTGTGTGTGTGTGTGTGTGTGTGTGTGTGTGTGTATGTGTGTGTGTGTTCAATCGTACTTGGTTCCGTCTTACCTTACATAATTTGTCTCGTTACCTGTCGTCGGTCCTTCACCCACCGACCCTAGACTGACTGAACGGAAGTCTACACCCTGTATTCTACTTTTCTAAGTATCTACTCTGGGTCTTGTAAACGAAACGATAGATTAAAAAACCTAGGAAACTTAATAAGTCTTTCTAGAAAGATATCTGTGATTGAAAGTCGAACACTAGTTAAGTACATGGATGGAATTCCACTACACGAATCGAAGAAGAGACAGTCCTCTGCTAGTCATCCATGTCCAGTCTGACAAACTTATATAGTCTCTCGAACCTTGCGGAGGTTTCTACCATAAGGTAGAAACACGACTCTTGATCCGGGAGGGGTACCAATCCTTAGTGAACCGGACAAGTAATGACCTCGAGTCATTTCACACATAACTAAAAAGAGGTTTTCTAAATGGTCAGACTTCGTCTTCGGAAGATTGTTTCTATTTTATAATTATCATAATTTTTCCATGACCTGAGTTAAAAACAATAATATTTCCGGTTCTTTGACAATTTTTACAATTTTATACCCACCCCTCAAGATTCGGTTGGTTCGACGATCATCATAACCCGCATCACCAGAGATTTGGACTCAACTTCTCTCCTAAGAGTCAAACAAGAATTGTGCCAACAGTCCCCTACGAAACAACTTGAAATTGTCAATACAAGGTTAAATTGAACGGACAAACATCGTAAAATCTCTTTATCAGGTCAATAAAAGTCCAAAATTTAATATAGATGTGTGGATGTAAATAGATACAGATAGACACATAGATAATCGATAGATAAGTAGATAGATTCTCACTTTTCTTTCTATAAATAATTCCCTCCTGTCTTCTGACCCTCGTCTTCGTTTCCGCTCCCTGTCTCCCTCTTCTCTCCCTCCTTCAGTCCTCCTTCTCCTCCTGTCACTTCCGTTTTCCCTTTCGGCACGTCAATCCGAACCCTCGTTGTACCCAGATCCAATCTTAGGGTCGAGAAGGTGAAAGTTCCCTACGGTTTGGTCACTTTCAAAAGAGTAGGAGTAAATTTTTTTTAATTAAATAAAATTAACCTCCTATTAATGAAATGTTATAACACTACCAAAGACGATATGTAGTTATACTTAGTCGGTATCCATATGTACACAGGGGAGGGTGGAGGGAGGGGTGGTAAAATGTCTATCCCTTTGGTTCCGACTCTGACCTTTGATTTTACTCCTACTCCTTTGAAAGTGACGTCACAAAAGGTCTCTTAATCCGCTCGTGTCTACACACTTCTCCTCAGGGTCGTGTAGGTAATCAATTCACACCTGCGGTACTACTGACCACGGTCGTCCTCAATACATAGAGAAACTTTCCTGCACGAAAGAAGGGACCCCGGACCCGAACCTTAGAGAACTTTCACCTCGGGTCCACAGTTGGGTGGACTTTTCCATCATGACTGCACGACCCACGGTCCCGTAAAGACGACGTCTCCTACGGTCCTAAGGACACCAAAGTAGCCCACGTGGCGCCTCCACGTCGGTTGGTGGTTACTTGAAAGGTGTTTCTGTCAAACGAAGTGTGCCTAGAGGTAGGTATTGGAAATGACCAGAGACATCTCAGTAATGCTGGTAATCCGACACCTGAGTCGTGACGAAATCGAGAATTCAATTATGTTGGCTCTGAAAAAATGAAAGGATAACCCTTCCTTGTACACGGTAAAATCACTAAAGAATCTAGTAAGGTATTCATTTAGTTTATAAGAAAGTTCGGGTCAATAGTTTTGACACAGGAGACTATGGTGCAGAAGGTAGTTTGACGTCATTAGGTCTGGTTGTGTAAAATTTGGAGACGATAGAGGATTATGGTAGGGATGATCTATCTCATTAATTTAAACATGAAAAAAAAAATGTTCAGCATGAGTTATTTAGACTTATTTAATTGTTGCGTAATGATTCTGACGATGTAATTTAAACGTATCACGTAAATTACTTATACGTTGACGTTCACTTTTCCAGACGATGACGCTTGGAGGGTGTAATCGTATTGATGAAGGTCGTACAAAGAATTTATTACGTGAGTAAACGTGTAGTGACTGAACCGATTAAGATTGAAGTCAGTCCCATCGGAACATTAATTCTGAGAACGAAATTAAAAATTACTTCAAATACAATGTAGTTAGGACTGTCATTACTCCCCTGTACCTTTGTTTTTCCGACGATTATTAATTTAAGTGTTTGGTCAAACTCCCTATTATTGAGGACTCCTCTTTAATGTACTGATTAATAATTAATTTATAAGTATGATAACGTGTCGGTAGAGTGAATTGACGAGAAGAACAACCATTATTATAGCTCGACACCTACTGAAAACGGTTGGTAAGCCTCAAATTCCAGAGACCAATTAAAATCACGTGACAATTAGTTATACTGTGTTTTTTATTTTAACAAAATTAACCATAGTAAAATAACACAGATTTATAATGATGTCAACCAAATCAAACACCTCTTAATTAGATCAATCAGCCACGGACAAAATACCTTTGTATTTAGGTCAAATATAGGTATTTGTAGATTACCGTCCTGTTGAACTGGAAAAAAAAAAAAAACATTGTAATGACAAATGTCTATTAATGTGGTTGAGAAATTTTCCAATAAATTATCGAAACGTAAATAGTGTCATTTTACTTTTTGTACGTTATAATAAATTGAGGTCGGACAAGACTCCTCCAGAGATTCTGGGGGTAAATGGGGGCGACTTTTCATTCGTTATAATTACACACCCAAAAATCCTTTACATACTCTCAAAAGAAACTTACACATGTCTAAATGACAAACCCAGACCTAGCCGTTTACAGATTGAGTATTGACTCTACACTAGACTATTCCTGCTTTTACAAAGAATAACAATATTGAAGGGTAACGTTCTTTTGTATTCCTACCTCCAAAATACTCAGACCTCTAGTCTTTACCGTTGTTAAAAGGATGTTTTAAGTCATTTGTTTGTAATGTTTCGGTCTCTTTAATGATACTACTCTGGATTAACCGACGTTATAAATGACATCTGTACGAAAAAGGGGGAAGACAAAAGTTTCGTCATAAATCCGTAGACGTAAAGATTGCTCTTTCAGGGGTAGACATCCGTTCAAATCGTTACTGTTCTTTTCTAGTTGTTATAAATTGACCTATTGTAATTAGTAATTTAAATTTGTCTAGTACTGTAAGCAAATTTCGAGACTATTTAAGTCTTGTTCTTCGAAGTGCTCTGGTAATACGCATAATATTTTATTTTATGAGTATCCTTTCCCTAGTAAAATAGGACGTCCCCGGAAACCTTTAAGACCCGGTCCCGTTTGTAAAGCAAACAGATTATTAAGTTTGATCCCCTAAGTAGTTCACCTGGTTCAGATACTGGCAGTTGACACCCCGTTCCTAAAGGGAGTCGATGAGGACAGTGAAATGATGTTTGACTGTCCAAACATCCCGTAGTAATGACCTGGACCACACATAGTTAACGAGGCAAAATGATTTAGAATTTTTAGAAAAGTTGAAAAGAAAAAATTAGATGAGCGAATTTGGTTGTGGACTTCCGTTAACCTTTTCTGGTGAGCGGCACTTTATTAAATGTCCGTGTCCAGTCACATTTCTACAGTGTCATCCCAGACCCAGTGACCAGAACGAAAAATTACGTAAGTAAAGTCCTTTGAAAGATACATGGACTTACCATCATTCTGGAGGTCTGACCCGTTTCACTTCCGTGTCTTCGTTGGTCCAAGTACCCAATTTGAGACCCCAAGAACAAGACAAGACCTCCTTGTACGTCTCAGGACGGACAAAAAGTTAAGCAACGACACACGTTCGACATAGACGGGGTCCAGATCTTCTACCTCCCTTGGTAGGCTATGGTTCCTCCGGACGACTGGTCTTTCTGGGGTAGTATAGAAACGTCCCTACACTGGTCTCACGGTCTCTCCCAAACTTGAACCTTTGGTCTGCGTGGATCCAAAGGCAGAGGGAACCGGAATCACTCGTCGAACTTATTGTAGCGGACAGACTTGGCACGAAAGGAAAAGACTTACCCCTACGAGTACAGTGGAGCCGTCCAACGACACTCTTAATCAGTGTATCCGTTCACGAATTGAGACACGGTTCGAGTCCTCTCTGATAGCGTTTTACGGTCACTAGGAATAGGAACGAGCAGGAGGGTTCCTTCTGACAGTCTTTCAAACGGTAACCTCAGTGAGGAAACTCTATTTCTTGTGACAGAGTTCCTGAGGAAAAAGGAAAAGAAAAAAATTTTACTCTGACATATGGAACTTTCCCTAACCGTCTATATTTCAGTCGAGACCAGTGGTTTTGGAAACACACTCAATTACATGGTCAAGGCAAAAAAAGACATTGTTTCTGTCTCTCCCGTCATGATCTCTCCACTCAATCGTCCCTCTCTTCCCAACTTCACCTTCTCCTCCTATACCTTTCCCCTCCACCTTAACACTCCCCTTTTATAATACATACAAACTCGACAAATTAGTGTTTCCATGTTATTTACCTTGAGATTCCTTTTTTTACTTTTATTTTTGGATGGACCACCTATACCTAAGGTTACAAGAACTCGAAGTCAGGACATTTTACTGTTGATGATTCTCAGACTACTGGCGCGTAGGGATAAAAAGATCTTACCGAATTAAAGTCAAGGGGACCATAGAGAGTCCCGAACAAACCCCCTTCCCCCTTCTCCATTATACAGTATTTAACAGAGGTCACTGTCCGGGTACAATACTACCCTTTTCTTCCTTCCTGTGTACCGAAGTTATTCATAAATTACTCGTAGTAGTCTATGGATAGAATTTACGGTTCATGGGGTTTCTCTTTCGGAAAAGAGGGTGGACAAAAGAGGTGTGAGGAATCGTCTAACAGGTTCTTTAGTGGTGTGTGTCGATGAAATGGACATCGGTATGGTCCCGCCCCGTCGAACTGCGTTCAAGGACCACAGACCGAGAGAGACCGGGAAAAGATCCCTCAATACACTACCTCTTTATTTAAGACTCAACCTATTTAAGGTCGGGGGAGTGAGATGAACGACACACTGAACCTATTGAACAAACTGGAGAGGTTCGGAGTGCACATCTACCCCTCTGACGGTACACGGAGTACCCTACTACAACTCCCAATGTCCTGTAGGCACACTTTTCCAGGTCCGTGTGATATTAACGTGTATCGTTAGGGAAAAGAGATCGAGTCCTAGTTCGGACTAGAGGAACACTCCATGTTCCTGAATAACGACCTCCTCTAAATGTATACCTAAAGTTGCAAGAACTCAGACAAAGATATTATGGTGTAAATAGTAAAAAAAGGAACTAGTTAGTAGATCCAAAAGTTCCACTCCGAAATAAAGTTAAGACGTCAGGTCACCGAACAGATTTCACAGTACTCCTAATCTTTTAATGAACATTTTGTTGTCATAGACCATGTATCGTTCACATCACGATTCAGCAAAGTCAGTACAAGTTGAGAAACGTTGGGATACCTGGTATCGGACGGTCCGAAGAGACAGGTACCCTAAGAGGTCCGTTCTTATGACTTCATCCACATTTATTTGATTTTAAAGTTTTAGTACTTAGGTTAGGTAAGAATAAACGCGGGAAAGAAGTAGACAGGTGTATCAGGTACTAGTTATTTACCGTCTGTATATATGTCAAAGAATGGAGACACGAAAACGTTTACACCAAGGGAAACTAAACTCACTGAAAGAAAAAGATGAGTTGGTGGACAGTTTGAGGATAAGTATGAAGTTTTGGGTTTATTTGTTGGTGAAGAAGGTATTTCCGAAGGAAATGTAAAGAGGAGAACAGTGATAAAAAAGACACGAAGGAGGCATCACACGGGTAGGAAGAATGTCAAACGGGAGACCCGATATCCATTAGATAAAAGGGAAAAGGATGTTCTCTTCCTGATACATGTCTTAAACATAGGGGTCAAGGAACATAT
Organism: Capra ibex; assembly: GCA_006410555.1. Taxonomy (NCBI): domain Eukaryota; kingdom Metazoa; phylum Chordata; class Mammalia; order Artiodactyla; family Bovidae; genus Capra; species Capra ibex. Next base: position 41,789,959 of record SJYO01034137.1, read on the forward strand.
GACGTCCTGTATGAACCGTGACGAGTCTATAAACACCTGAGTTTTAACCTAAGTACACTGTATGTCATTAAGGTACTAATAAAGTATTTGTACTTGTAATCCTAAAGTTATATGTAGAGTATCATTGTGTCATTAATTACTGTTGTACAAAGAAAGAAGAAAAAGAGAAAAATTCTCCGGTACCATTATTCTATGTTCGTCTACACACTTTCACCTTACTTCCACCCTTTTCCACTCCTTCTCTCACTACACATGTAATATTTGTCGTTAAAGGATGTTCAATCCTAGTTACTTTGCAAGTAACTGTAGTAGTCACCAATACGTCATTGTTTAAATTTTAAGGACAGACTCAAAATTAATTTTCTTGGTGATTTACAGGGTTCAGTCGACCGTGTATACATGTATAAAAAGGTACCAATATTTTAATAGACAGTACTACAACTCGGACTTAGGTTCTCACAAACATCCGATGTTACAACTGTAGAAAGGAGTAATAAGGTTCTTGGTCTTCGACATTTGTTGTTCATTACTAAAATTGAGTTCTACGTACCTACGAACGATCCTTGCCTGTCCATCTACTATGTGAGGGTTTCGTCGACTGGCTGGTGGTGGCAAAGGACTCGCAAATACTATACCGGTTGTATCCTCTATGCCTCGGGCGCCAGGTCACGACGTGGAAAAGTACCACTCTTTTCAGAAGTGCCTCTCCTACAGACTTCAGTCCTTCTTCACGACCTCAAGTCTTACTTCTCCCTTTTAGTGGAGTCCGATCGTACGACGAAAAGTAGGAGAACAGGGCCTTAGTGGCTGGTCGAGGGAATCTAGTCAAGAGACGGAAGAGGAGAAGACAGTTTCTGTCAGTAAACGTCTCCAATTCTCGAGTCTAGGTCCTTAAAGGACCACCAATCCTGAAGTGTGAAGATAACGTCCCTCGTGGAAAAACTCGGGACCAACCCCTTGAGTCTAGGACGTTCGGTGCCTCGACGGTTTTTTTCTTTCGAGTCTAGGTCTCAGTGGAAGGAGTCAAGTTTAGGATCGAGAAGGGGAGTAATCGACACACTGGTACTTGTGTAATGAAGTGGAGATACGGAGTAGAGAACTTGTCCATAACGATTCTCTTATTATGAAAATCACATCATATTAAAAGTTTAACCTTTTTTTGGGATTTAAGAACACACTCTTGTCTCTTTCTCACCATCCTATGTTTAATATACAATTGTGACTTATAGACACTCACCCCTTTTAACAATTATAAAAGAAATAAGTGGAACTATAATAAAATTTTTAGGTTATTTTATTGATTTTTCTTTTCTTACCCTCTGACTCCTTTACTATAGGGAAGACAAAGATTTCTCCTAAAAACTGACTAAGGTCCTTTTTATTTGTATATTCATGTCATTTTACTTCGATTTCCACTATAATCATGGTCCCTAAAAGATGTTATTCGTATATAGTGAAATTATTACTCCTTTTTTAATTTTGATTTTTACTTCCTTTTAAAAGAGGTGGTTTACCACGGTGAGAGATCAGAACACAAACAATAAGAATTGTAAAATATTTAATGTTATCAACGTAAGTGATTTCCTTTATACCTTTTGAGAGTCGACACAGTTTTCTTCCTTTTTTATAAAGTAGGGATAAATGTAGTAGGTTTTCGTTAACGAAAACCATAGTCTCACATAAACAAAAGACTGAAGAGGGGTACATATGTACAAAAACTACTATTATGACACTTATATGTGTCATTGATAACTGAAGACCAAAGACCGGACGAACGATGTTAGGGTCGGTCGATTGTACCCACCATCGAACATATCTTGTACGGAAGGTCCGTTGTTAAGAGAGTCACACAGGGTCACTGACACACCTCCCTTTTTATAACCTAACTCACGTTGTTTTGGTTCCCTCTTTTTTGTTGAGACGTCAGAGGACCGTGTATACCTATGGAAGAAAAGTGCCAATCTTTAACAGACAGTTCTATAACTGCCGACACGGAGAGTGTAAGGAGAGTGTAAATGTGTACCTTAAAGAATAGTATTCCTTCCACGGAGTAACAGTTTCGGTGACCCGTTTCCCTCACGAGTCACATCGACTATAAAAAAAATAATTAAAAATAACTCATATCAACGGAATATTACAACACAATCATAGATGACGTATCGTTTCGTTTAGTCGATATGCATATGTATATAGGAGAGTAAAAACCTAAAGGATAAAGCCAGTGGTGTCTCGTGATTCATCTGGTGGGACCCGATATGTCATCCAAGAGTAATCAATGGCCAAAATATCACACATGTACAATTAGGGTCAAGTAGTCGGGGTCATATCGACTATAACTTCGGTCTTGGGATGAAACGTTGGAGGGTACTACAAGAACCGGAGGAGTGAGGACCTCAGTTTTCACATGTTTAATAAGGTTGAAACGGGTGGAGAGGAACTAAACAAACAGAGAGGTATTTCACGATACCTTTACGTGTGGAAAAATATCTAAGGAATTGAAGTAAGTAAAATATAGATGACTGGATGAAGCTAGAGAAAGGAAGGAGGTTATGTCAACTAAGGATGAGACTTAGGAGAGAAACTAGTTACAGCAGGTGTGTCACAACAAGACGAAGAACGAAGTGATACTGTTTTCGTAAACGACTAGAATAAGTAGTAGAGTCATTATGGTGAACGTCGCCAATATGCAAACTATCTGATTCAGTGCCAAATGAGTTTATAGGAGATTAACCAACGTGTGAACACAACAAGGTTGAGAGGTGACAACCCTTACCTTAACATTTTTTATAAAATATCGTACTTTGAAATTTTTGAAAAATGATAAAAAGGGGGAAATCTTGTCTCAGATTTTTCACTTCTACTACAACTACAAACTAAAAGAACCCTTTTTTCGAAATAGGAGATAATTTTTAGTTCGTAAAGAGTTTGTGTAAGTACTTACAAGGTCCAAGAAGACATTCCCTACTCCTTGTCTTTACGAAAGGAAAGTCAATTTACTAAATAAGAAAGGAAAGGGGGAAGAAAGAGGAGAAATGGAATGAAAGAAGAATCTTTTAGTTTTGTTTTGGGGTTTCGTGTTTGGAATCCCCTCGTGGCAATCACGACAAGGAGGTTAGTATGTCGATACCCGGTCAATAAAATGTAGAAATGACCTAACAAGGGAAACCACATTCGTCCAGGGGGCAGGTACCTTAGGAAGTCCGTTCTTATGACCTCACCCAACGGTAAAGGTAGAGGTCCCCTAGAAGGGTTGGGTCCGTAGCTTGGGTCCAGAGGACGTAACATCCGCCTAAACAAAGGGTGGTCGTGGTGGTCTCTTCGAGTAGTTAGGGTAGGTCACGATTTCCAAAAACTTAGGAATTCGGACAAAAATCAGACGAAACTGGGTCGGGAGGAAAAAGTTCACGTGGGGAGAGACGAAAGTATTAATCGTTGATTCTTACAAGTTAAACAATCTTGATTGATTCGTTCGTTTATGTATTTATCCTTTGCCATGAGAATTCTTTCCGTAACCCGTTTGTGAAACAGTGTGAGTTTCGTAAAGGATGAAGAACGAAGAAATGGAAAAGATGAAGAAGATGGACCTTTCCATTTAGTACCAATGTTTTCTAAAAGGTCTCTCGACTGTTCCGACTGGAAATATCCCTTACCATAGAGGAAAAGAAAACGTTTGTATGAGGACATGGGATTTTCCAAATCCTAATATAAAAGTCTTACCAGGACGGAAACCATCAGACTCTAAAACCCCGGTCCCTTTAGTATAGGGTACGGGTAAAATATTCAGTACTGTTGTTATTATCAAGGATTAACTGTTCATAAAATATTAATCTTTTTATGAAGATGGACACAAGATGATAAATAGGAAGGTATGTTCACATACGTACTTAATTCACCATATGTTCACAAAGAAGAATGAAATACTTCCTCTGGCTCTGAGATATCTCAATGGACGAATTTTGTACTGTCGGTCCGGAGAACCTAAACCTAAGTTACTGAGGTCTAAGTCCCAAAACAAAACAAAACAAAAAGACCGTATCTAAATGGACCTTTTGTTGGTTTATATGAATTCACTTGACTTATTATACCATAAATACTTGGAATCTTTAGAATCCTTTATACTATAAGATTTAGTCTCTTTACATATCAAGAAAGTTTCTAATTAGTCTTTTAGGAGAACGAAAGGAGATAATTTTTACTTAGATGTCCCCTGAAACGACCACCAGGACACCAATTCTGAGGTACGAAGGTGTCGTCCCCATACCAAAACTAGGGACCAGTCCCTTTATTCTAGGGTGTATGACAAGTCGTACCGGTTTGTAAAATTTTTTGAAAAAATCTTTTAAGAAATTTTTTTCTGAGATCTATTATTCTTTCTGTTCTTATTAGGTATATTAAATTGAATTTATGGATAACTTTTCAGTGACACGCGTTGGTACACATATACCCGAAGGGTCCGCCGAGTCACCATTTCTTAGGTGGACGGTTACGTCCTCTACTTCTCTGGCCCCAAGTTAGGGACCCAGTCTTTCTAGGGGACCTCTTCCTTTACCGTTGGGTGAGGCCATAAGAACGGACCCTTTAGGGTACCTGTCTCCTCGGACCATCCGATATCAGGTTCCCCAGCGTTTTTCTCAATCTGTACTGAATCGTTGACTTTGTCGTTAGTGTACATGTATGCTATTTTTTAATGGTTGGAGAGGTTTAGACAAACACCTAGACATTTTATCTTTATCATAACGAAAGAAGGGGTTTCTCATCAATAGAGTCAAATGTCCAGGTGTTTGTCTAACCCTCTCCAATCAGCAAACGGTCTCAGTCTCTGTCTCCATTCCTTCCCTCCGTCCCAGAACTGGACCCAGACAAGGTGAAGTGTCGACCTCAAATGTCGTACCAAAATGTGACGGAGAGGTTTAGGGAGTGTTGACTTTTGGTCTAAAGTCCTACTCTACTGTTCGAACCTTTAAGAGACTAACCCCAACATCTACCCAAACCTACACCAAAATCCGTGGTGTGACGAGGGTAGTTTGGGGACTGAGGAAAGAGAGATAAGGGTAGTTCAAGGAAGTTGGGGTCATTTCTACTTTGTCTTCTGACCTTAGAAGTCCTGTTCATTAAAATGATGAAAACTAGTTGAGACTATCACTTTTTACAGAAGGAATGTAACTCGATTGGGGGTCGAGGATGACCTGAGGTAGGTGTCTTGGACCAAAATCAAAACTCCGAGGTCTCTTTTCCAGATTACTAAGTGCATCGTACTTTAAACCTCTGTTAATGTCACTCAGGAGACTCAGACGAGAGGAAATCCTCTTTTTTGATCAAAAAAGTCTATAAAGAGGTTACTGTATTACAGTTGGAATGACGAAACCACTTACATGAACAAAATTTCACTTACACTAAGAGATCTACATCAGTCGGATCTCTTCTTGTCTTAATAAAGGAAGAGAAGATTTACGAAATCTAGACGGGTTCCCTGGCGATCCGAAAGAAAGGGGCTATGACAATCCAAGATAAGTCAAGCATTACAAGTTTCGGGGATTTAGGTACAGTCTGTTGTACGACTATTCAGTACACAGCGGTCAGACACGAACACGTTTACGGAAAAAAAAATTTCAAAAATAATCTTATATCAACGGAATATTCCAACGTAATCAAAGACGACATGTCATTTTACTTAGTCAATATGTATACGCATATAGGATAGAAAGAATCTAAAGTAAGGGTAAATAATGGTGTTTCGTGACCCAAGGGACACGATATCTCCTCCAAAAGTAATCAAAGACAAAATATGTATTGTCACATATATCAGTCAAGGTTAAAGGGTTAAGTCGTTTACAGAAAAAGACTAGTTTACGTTCGTATTTGAAAATGAAGAATATAATGAAATAGTAGACAAATTCATCTAAACCGAGGGTTTAGATTTGACAATTCTAAGATTCGGTCAAAATAAGTTCAGTAATATCTTTTTAGTTTAGGTCGGAAATTTTATCGGTGTGATTCCAGAGATCGTAATTATTCAGTATCAAATAGTTCATAGGGGAATAACTGTCTGGTTTCTGTAAACAGATCAACGATCAAACAAACCACTGACATTCGTTGTCATGTTCTTTATACAGGTACGAATGTATGTATAGAAGTGTATTACCACAAAATAAAGATTTTTTGTCAGAGTCTTCGTCGTGACGACCCAGTTTCCCACACACGACGACATTAGGGTCATCTATAATGGTCTACTAAAATGACTTTTAAACATTGACAAGTCAATACGACAGCTATATACCCCATCACTTTTCTCAATCTTTATTTCTTTTTTCATCCTGTCACTTGAGTTCGATCCTCACTTTATTCAGAAACTTCAAAATAAATCACGTGTACATAACGAACTATTCGTCCTTTTTTTCCAATTTCTTTGATTTATTTTTAAAAGGAGTATTTCGAAAAACAATTATTCGGACGGAGTTGTTAGTAGAGAAGGAGACATGAGGACTTCATAAATAACAAACGTTGTGAGTGTTAGACAAGGTGAATACTCCGTTAATTAGTATCTCCTGTACTGGTGCTTGGGAAGATAACAGTGTCACTCGACAGTAAGTTCTCGAAGTAACGGTAAGTATGGAAGTTCTGTTTTCTCGAGTCTGAACCTTAGGTTGAGTGGTCCCGAGTTTAAGGTCGGTAAATGGATAAAGGGTTCACACATTAAAACTCTGTAATGAATCTTCGAGATTCAAAGTCGAAGACGTAGACATTTTACCCAGACTACAACGAAAGGAACGTGTAAAGGGAAACAAAAGTCTTAATTATTGTGTTACCTGTATTTCGGGGACCTTCTCGTGAGTCGTGTATGATGACAACCCATCAATTACTAACATGTATGAGGCTGGTGTCTCAGTGTCGGTCGTAATTGACTCACGAAGACATGACCCATAAAACGTTTCATGAAACACACGGGACAGAATGAATTTTGATTTGACATTGAGTACGTACATCGGTGAGTTATGTAATTCTTATTCCATTCGTGATAATACTGGAGACCCAAAGGGACCACCGAGTCTGTTATTTCTTAGACGGTCGTTATGCCCTCTTGGTCTAAACTAGGGACCCAACCCTTCTAGGCAACCTCCTCCCGTACCGTTGGGTGAGGTCATGAGAACGGACCTCTTAGGGGTGCCTGACTCCTCGGACCACCGGATGTCAGGTATCCCAGCGTTTCTCACTCTGTACTGACTCGCTGATTTCGTGTCGTGTGGAGTACTGGAGATAAAATATGTACTCTTTTATTCTTAGTCTTTCCATTTCAAATTGAACAGATTCCAGTATCTGGATCATTTATAGTCTTATCCCCCACTTTAGGTCTAGATCGATATTTTAGAAGTAGGTTATTTACCGTTAATAGTATTAATGATTGTTATAGGAACTGACGGAATTAATTGTGTCGAATTCGCTACTCGGAATTACCTTGGAGTCATTACCTTCCTACCTTGAGTCATTACCTTGAATTACCTTCCTACCCACTCACTTCCCCTAGTCAAGTCAACGAGTCAGTACAGACTGAGAAACGTCGGGGTACCTAGGGTCGTGCGGTCCGAAGGGACAGGTAGTGGTTGAGGTCTTGAACGAGGTTGAGTACAGGTAGCTCAGACCCTACGGTAGATTGGTAGAGTAGGAGACAGTAGGGGAAGAGGAAGACGGAAGTCAGAAAGGGTCGTAGTCCCAGAAAAGGTTACTCAGTCAAAAAGTGTAGTCCACTGGTTTCATAACTTCAAAACCGAAGTCGTAGTTAGGGAGGTTACTTATAAGTCCTGACTAAAGGAAGTCCTACCTGATCAACCTAGAGGAACGACAGGTTCCCTGAGAGTTCTCAGAAGAGGTTGTGGTGTCAAGTTTTTGTAGTTAAGAAACCGCGAAGTCGAAAGAAATATCAGGTTGAGAGTGTAGGTATGTACTGGTGACCTTTTTGGTATCGGAACTGATCTCTCTGGAAACAACTGTTTCATTACAGAATTATACGACAGATCCAACCAGTAGCGGAAAGAAGATTCCTCATTCACAGAAAATTAAAGTACCGACGTCAGTGGTAGACGTCACTAAAACCTCGGGAGTTCTCATTTCAGAGAAACAAAGGTAACAAAGGGGTAGATAAACGGTACTCACTTCCCCTATTGGAGTAAATCCAACATCAGTCGGGAGTGTGACGTTTACCGATCGTGTCAGGTCCGTCCCGTAATATGAGGAGGTCTCAGATCCATGCCTCACCTGAGACATGGTGGTCTTTCACCGTCACACCTCCCTGGACCACTCTAGACTTCCTGGTCTTTACCCCAACCACTCTACCGGGTCAGAGATCCCTCTCCCCTAACCCTTCTGAAGTCAAGATCAGTACTACCCTAAAAGTAGGGTGCCTGAGTCCCTAGTTTAGTCTTCGTACTCACACTTTGGAGTACAGTAACCACTACTGTACCGGTACCACCCCCGACCTCTCCTGGTCTCGAGACCCAGGTACCATGGTTGTAGGACGGTTCCCGAACCCATATCCTTTCGGTTATCGAGGGTCCGGAGACACGGAGTCCCCTTTAGTCCTCACCTTCCTTGAAAACAAGTGGACCGGGTAAGTCAGAGGTAGTTTGAGTCGGTACTAATTAATCGAGGTCTCTTATGCGACTATAGGGTTCGAAACCTCTGAAGTGGGACACAAAACACAAGTCTATCTTCGAAAACGGAGAATTTTGGAAGGAGATCGAGAACTAAGTTTTCTTATGTAATTTTTTATGTAGTTAATTTTCAATTGTGGTTCGTTGTACAGTGTATAGGGTGCACTTGTCGTTATGATCTGAGGATCCACGAGTAGTTGACGTCGAGACGGATACTAGGACGTGGTCAAAGTCGTGGAAGGACTAGAGTACGAGCGTCCGAGAAAGGAGAATTTCGAGTCTTTTGACATCACACACTCAGAGTCGCACGCAGAGAGACATTTCGTGGGTGAATGTATTGAGAAGGTTGGTGATAGAGTTTTATACAGTCGTGTCAACCGAACTGTCACAAAAAATCTAAATTTTAAATGTGAGTTGTGAAGTTTTCAGACGGTCATTCGGACAACTTTGAAGGTTACATTTTCGAGTCTTTAAAATTATTCGTGATCTGCTGTGAGTGTTTAGTTTTCGCAAGGAAACTTAAGGAACGACGCCCCTAAGCCCTTCTCATTAACCTTTTTAACTCTATTGTGGAGGGATTTAATTTGGTTAGGACGGGAGAGGTCTCCAAAAGTAGTTTACGTTCCCTTCCTCATGGCCAAATCCTGGATCTTCTCGACCTTAAGAAAGGACCGTGAACGACCGGTGCACTGAATCCCATTGACCCGAATAGAAAGACTCAGAGACAAAGGAATGAACATTTTCTCCCCTTAAGTTTTGGAGTACCTTTCAAACCCTCCTAGATTACCCTACTACAAGAACTTTCGACGACATCGGAGCGTCGACTCCGGGACGAGAAGGAAGAGGAAACTCTCAGTAACACGTAACTAAGTGAAAGTTCCATCCCTGTAAACAGTGGTGTAAACTTGCCCGTCGAACCCTCTTCTTCTGAGTCTTGATCATAAGACTGGAATGACTCAACAGACCCTTTCGGTGGAAATAGAGACGTAGAATACTGGACTAGATTCTCTTTACCCCAAACTGGTCAGAGGAGAACTAGACACTAAACTCCAAAGTGGAAAAGTAAGTCGTAGGGGGGAAGTACTTAATAGACCTCGTCACTATTCTGTCTTCGGGTAGAAAAGACGGGACCGTCTACTCGGTAGAGTGACCACCCAAGACTGAACAGACACAAAGACAGGACAAGATACGACACTATCATAAATTAAGAGTTTTCATGGTACACTCACACCAACCCGTCTATAATGACAGACCGTAGTAAAATATTTACTACGTTCCCTCCTTGGTTCACCCACCTCTCTAGGCGGATCTGGTGTGTCCATCAACCTCTTCAAGGGACCTGGTGACTTCCCTCACTGACACTCCCCTTAGTCACCTGTGTCTCTCGGGGTGGAATGGTGACGGGACTCAGGTGAAAACTGTCTGAGTAGTAGTAGAGAAAGGACCCCATCGAAGTAGGGGTTAGACGGATGAACATGTCAATGGGATGTCAGTGAAGAGTGATCTTCGTTTCACTACGAAATTTTTATAAAATCAAGGACAAGGAGGAGACGGGTCTAGTGGAGGTTTTCCCGAGGATAGAGTGAGTCACAGTGAGGAATAGATCAGGGGTACATAGGTGGAGAGTTGGAGAGAAGGAGGACGTGAGTCGACGGAGTAAATGAGATGAGACCTAGGTAAGCAGAGGAATAACCAGGAACGTTTACAGTTGGCGGACGTCCTGGAAACGTGACGTTAAAGAAGTCGGGTTTTGTAGGAGGGGGTCTGTGGACCTACCAGTAAGTGAAGGAAGTCGGGAGACGAGTTGTAGTAACTTAGTCTTTCCAAAAAGGACTGGCGAACATGTTTCGATATGAGACTTAATAAAGATGGACGACCATAGAAAAACTGGACGGTCGTCTGTATTAAATGAAAATTTTAAGAATGACGAATAACAGATAAAAGACAAGATCTTACATATAAGGGACTCCCGTCCCCACAAACGAACGACTATGTGACCTACACGAATCTTGACAAGACCATGTATCTTTCATACCCTCTTTATGAACGACTTACCCACTTATTTGGTTTTGGTCCGGTTCTTTATGCCGGTCTCTTTTTATAGGTACTTGCTTAGTACTTTTAGTAAGTAAAGATTTTATTGTTTTCTTAACCGATACTCTTTTCTTCTTACAAGAATATCGACGTCCTACCCCGAAAGAAGAGAGGGGTTTCTCGAAATACGTCCTCCTTCTTAAAAAGTAGTGGTATAGCTTAATTTTGTCCTAACGTAAGTCTTGTCTACTCCCGAGACTCTTCGATCCCAGAAAGCGGAGGGGCGTATAGAGACATGAAGGCGTGTAGGAAAAAGGGACCGGAAAGTTACGGGGGAGGAGAAAGTAGAAGTCGGGGGTTGGGCCACTTCGGAGGTTCTCCGGAGGAGATTGGACAGAAAAGGACTCGGGAGTCCGACTTAATCGACCAAAGGATGGACATGAACACTGGAAAACAATTTCGATAACCACAATGTTCAGAAAAAAGGAGGTCTTTCATACCGACGATCCCAGTGTGAAGGTCACGAACTTGGTCCTGTCAAGACCCGTTTAGTCCTGTCAGCCAGTGGGATTCCCACTCGAGAGATTTCCTAGGACTAGTGAAAGGAAACAAAAAGGTCTCAGATTTATTCTGGGTTTCGGACCTTCAAATCAATTCACCTTTTACACTTCTACACACACGGTTAGAAATCCTTGATCTGACACAAGAGAGACTCGGAAAACTTCTACTTGAGACGTATCGGGTCCTGTTTCACTCTTTATAATCGTGTGTGTTTAGGATCATCTTTGTCTTCCAGGAAAATACGAACGACACGTACGTCTTCCCGTGTCAGAATTTTATGCGATTGGCTTATGTGTCCACCAAGAGTCGGAAGTCACAGAGCGACGACTTTCACACCAGGGACTGGTCTTCGTCGTCACCGTGGCCTCTGACACGACCTGAGCGTCTTAAAGTCCGGGATGGAATTGGGACGGTTTAGTCTTGGACCCCGAATTCTTTTAGGGACTAAGTAGATGTGTCATTTCTGACTCTTCGTGACGAATTCCCCTGTAGTCTTTGTGGGTTACAGTTGTACATGAAACGGTCGGTGTAGGGACTTTTACGACTAAACCATCTGTTAAAACTATGATCGTTTCCAGCTCTTGACGATAGTTACAGAAACAGGGTAACGAGAACAAAAAGTTTTATACCATAATCCTGGTGGCCATGGACCATGAACGTTGTTCCTGTCTAAAGGCTCATTATGGACTCTTACACCTTAGTCTTAGAACGTCCATCCCTTTCCGGGACTTTAGTCATAAAAGTTATTTAAAGGGACCCTGAACGGATCTCCATCTCACCAATTCTGAAGTGGAAGGCTGCGTCCGCCACGTCCAAGATAGAGACCAGCTCCTCGATGTTTTGTACGGAACGATACGGTCATGGTAGTCTGTGCGAGTTCCTAACCAAAAGTCCTAGTGTAAAACCTTCGAAATGGGTTTAGTTTAAGTTCTTACGGTGAGTCGAAGTAGTGCGTTACTCCGTTTTACATAGAAAGATAGTGACGAATCTTCTAAGTTTTACTGTCTTGTTCTTTCATTTTGTCATTGTAAAAAGACTACATTGGGTACGAGAAAGACGCTAGGGTGTCCTCTTTCTAAATTATCCTTCTCTATCCAACGTTATGGTCAAAGTGACCCTAACTCGACGCACCGGAATCCATTAAGTTTGTTGGAGAAAACTGGTCAAAACAGTCGATATTTTACCCATTATTACGGATAAGACGTACTCACAATAGTCCTACTTTGCAGTATCCTATACGTAAAACTTTAAATACTGTACGCTCCGTTTACACTAAATGTGATGAATTGATTCATGATGATGATAACAATGATGATGATGATAAGATTATTAGAGTGTCTCCTTTATTTGTGGTCCCGTAATTTAACTCTCCCCTTCTGTGTTGCTTTACCTTTAAGAAAGGGGTACTACAAAGGAAGTAGGTCCAGAACCTTTTTGTTTACTTTAACAGAGAGAACAGGTACTAAACTAAATCCTTTTACTGTTGTCTGTAATGACTTCAAGATGTAGTAACTACTTTACTCAAGTGTAGATAATGTAATAAAGTAACTAAGTGTGTTATAAAGGTTCCAGCGGGAGACACGGCCCGGGACGTAAATCTTGACCATTTTCGGAAATTAGTACTTTGTAAAGAACCACTTCTCCTGTGACGTACCGTTTAGAGACGGTCCATGTCCGTCCACTGTGTGTCCCCGAACGGACTTAAGGATTTGGACTTAGTATGTCATGTTAGTAAAGTGATTTTTCTCATAAAAAATGTTCCCCTATCAGGACCAAAGGTTGGAAGTGGGGGTAGAAGACTGGTACCCGGTGTAGAGTACAATTTTGACATCTGTCGTAGTAAAAAATAATGAAACGCTAAAATGTGTAAAAAAGTTTAGATCAAACCATAAACCACAGACGGAGAGAGAGTCTTGTTTCTACATCTATGTCCGAGATTCTGCTTGAACCGTTAAATCAAGTTGGTTGTAAATAGTTCACGGGAACTTACACTCCGCACTATTTTGAGACGCTAGAAACGGTGTACCCAGTTGGTGACTCCGGTATGTACGTCTCACGTCGGTACGTCCACGAGACTTCGGGTCACCTCGTTTTCTCGGAGGAAAGTACACCTATTATATGTTGGATTTCCTTTTGAAGTCGGACACAATAGTGTCCAGAAAGACAAGACGACCCGGTACGCACGGTTCCTTGTGTCTTTAGAGAAAATAAAATTAACACTCTGTAAGGTCGATTTTTTGTAGGAACACCGACCGCACAAATTAACTCGAGGACTCTCCGACACAGCCACTCTGAAGCCCTACTTAGCGGACGTCAGGGTAACCAGAGTGGTTCTTGGGTAACTACAAAGTATTTAGGTTCAGCCATGTTTAGATTAACTCAATGGTACGACTTAATCGAGTGTAGATTTACCGTAAGTACAGATGTTTACCTTATTAATCTCAGATCTTTTACCCTATATAGTTCACCGTAGGGTTCACTGTTGTCTCTCCGTAAACATAAGTAAGTTAGTTGACGAACTTCTTTTTTTTTTCGACGACGTTCCGAACTGAACCCGACCTACTAATATACGTCACAAACCCGCGAACCACAGAGAAGAAAAAACATAAATATAAATGGACGTTTTCCGGGGAAATAAGTAAGAAGTCTATACACTCTTTCCTTATAGTCTACACTTCAATAAAATTGGTGGACCGAATTTTTTCTCTCCCTGTCAGGGTAAAGTCGGATGTCTAGTCAAACAAAGGTTGTTAAAGTTCACCGAAGGATACAGAAAGGAAAACTCGAAAGAAAAAGAAGACGTAAGCGAAACTTCTTGGGACTAATTCTACTTAGGTGTGGGACCCTACGCCCCTCTCTCCGTTCACCTGAGTTTATACTTTACGGTCTGGTAGAAGATAAACTTTTCCCGGTTTTATAGATTAATATTTTTTTATCTCAAGTATAGAACAGGTCTTTCCTGGAGTAATTCACCAAAATAAAGGTTCAATAAAAGTAACACTTTAAAATTCTATAAACTTAAATTACGAAGGAGCTAATTATCAAGTTGAGTCGTTTATAAGGCTTGTCCTTCTTCCGTAAAACTGATATGTTCGATTACCGGCGGTAGATTAAGTGTGACATCCGAAGTTAGATTAAATGTACGAATCAAATAAATAATGGGGTTAATTCAAAACGTTTATCAAACGTTACTCCAGGGGTACTGGAGTATTAAGTGTTAATGAGAACCCTAGAGGACGGGTGAAACCGTGTAAAACTTATTATGACGTTATAGAAGGTCCTTTCCCAACGCGAATTTTTTTACTACCGCCCACTAACATAGAACAGGTATTTTCTGTCCTAGGCTTTTCACAGAATCCAGACGATAAACCACACATCAAATGTGTGGAGTGATAAACCTTAACCGGTGACTAAAAGAGTAGTCTGGAGGGAGAGAACAGTTCGGACACCGACGAAGTGATACTCTTATTAAACGAGTAATTCTAAAGCTTGGTCATTTTAGGTTTGGTTCAGACATCTGATCAAGTATTGTGACACGGTTACAATGAAAGAATCAAAACTGTTTACTTGGTACCAATACATTCTACAATTGTAATCCCTTTCGACCCATATAGAAACGTTGAAAAGACATCTGTCTTTTAATGAAGTTTTATTTATCAAAAAATTTTTCGAAAGATAAACATTAGATTTTCAGATCATTATAGAAATATTCACGGGGGATAATTTCAGGTGAGTTCCCTCAAAGGACCTCCAGGTCACCGAACCTGAGTCGCGACAGTCACAACACCCGGACCCAAGTTAGGGACTGACCCCTGATTCTAGGACGTTCGACGAGTGACTCGTTGGAGGGGAGGGGAGGAGGTGTTTTCCAGGTGAGTTCACCCGGTTGTACTCGGATTTCGGACACCCCACCGACACCACGCCTCAAACACGTACACACACTCCCTCGATCCATTGCCCCCTGTTTCCCCGGGACCCAAGATGACCGTACACACACTCCCTCGATCCATTGCCCCCTGTCTCCCCGGGACCCAAGACGACCGTGTACAGGACCGAAACTATATGTGGAGTAATAACTACTCCTTTAACCCCATGTTCGGTGATTTAGAAATACATGGGTTTAAAGGAGTTATCACGGTGGTCGACCCCAAGTCTTTCCTTATTTACATCTTTATTACTGATACGAAATCCTGTGATTTGTCAACATGTCTAAAAATAATTTGTGGAGACTCCTCCGAAGGGTCCACCGAGTCTATCGTTTCTCAGGTTATGTTACACCCTATGGACCCAAAATAGGGACCCAACCCTTCTAGGGGACCTCCTCCCGTGCCGTTGGGTGAGGTCATAAGAACGGACCTCTTAGGGTACCTGTCTCCTCGGACCACCAGGTGTCTGGTGCCCTGACGTTTCTCAACCTGTGCTGACTCACGGATTTATGTATACTCACCCTTCCCGTTATATCTTGATACCACACTTGTTATGGGATTCTATAATGTCTTTAGTACCTGTCTCAGAAACCACAATTGAACGATTTAGATGGAAATGTCTCCTCTTTGTACCTCACTTCTTTTACTGGGCAAGTCCCCAGTGACAACCTTGACCTTGAGTGGGGAAGACGAAGGGCTCTGACACCAGAAGGAAGACCCGACGTGAAGGGTTACAACACAAGTCCTGACCGGGACTGTTTGCAGTTCGTTTTACTAGACGACTCACAAAGGAAAGGTCAAAACTAAACTTTTCGAGGGGGAGGTGTGAATGTTCTACAATAATCATACATTAGTGTTCCTGAAAGGTTTGATTTTCCGAACGGACAATTCCTAGTCAAGTCAAGTCGAGTCAAGTCAGCGAGTCAGCACAGACTGAGAGAACACTAAGGTACCTGACGTCGTACGGTCCGAAGGGACAGGTAGTGGTTGAGGGCCTTGAATGAGTCTGAGTACAGGTAACTCAGCTCCACCGTAGCCGACAATTCCTACCGGGTCAATAATTACGTCTCTTTTACACAATTTCATTTACCTTAGTTTCATGACGTATCTTAACCCTTAAGGTTACCTCGAATAACGGTTTAAGTCTGAATTTAACTTCTTTCATCCCTTTTGACGATCTGGTAAGTCCATACTGGATTTAGTTTAGGGAATACTAATATGTCACCTTCACTCTTTATCTAAATTCCCTGATCTAGACTATCTATCTCACGGATTACTTGATACCTTACTCCAAGCACTGTAACATGTCCTCTGTCCCTAGTTCTGGTAGGGGTACCTTTTCTTTGCGTTTTTTCGTTTTACCGACAGACCCCTCCGGAATGTTTTTCGACACTTTTCTTCTCTCCGTTTTTTGTTTCCTCTTTTCCTTTCTATATTCGTAGACTTACGTCTCAAGGTTTCTTATCGTTCTTCTCTATTCTTTCGGAAGAAGTCGTTAGTTACGTTTCTTTATCTCCTTTTGTTGTTTTACCCTTTCTGATCTCTAGAGAAGTTCTTTTAATCTTTATGGTTCCCTTATAAAGTACGTTTCTACCCGAGTTACTTCCTGTCTTTACCAGACCTGGATTGTCTTCGTCTTCTATAATTCTTCTCCACCGTTCTTATGTGCCTTCCTGACATGTTTTTTATAGAAGTGCTGGGTCTATTAGTACTACTACACTAGTGATTAGATCTCGGTCTGTAGAACCTTACACTTCAGTTCACCCGGAATCTTTCACAGTGATGTTTGTTTCGATCACCTCCACTATCTTAAGGTCAACTCGAGAAAGTTTAGGACTTTCTACTACGACACTTTCACGACGTGAGTTATACGGTCGTTTAAACCTTTTGGGTCGTCACCGGTGTCCTGACCTTTTCCAGTCAAAAACAAGGTTAAGGTTTCTTTCCGTTACGTTTTCTTACGAGTTTGATGGTGTGTTAACGTGAGTGGAGTGTACGATCATTTCATTACGAGTTTTAAGAGGTTCGGTCTGAAGTCGTTATGCACTTGGCACTTGAGGGACTACAAGTTCGACCAAAATCTTTTCCGTCTCCTTGGTCTCTAGTTTAACGGTTGTAGATGACCTAGTAACTTTTTCGTTCCTCAAGGTCTTTTTGTAGATAAAGACGAAATAACTGATACGGTTTCGGAAACTGACACACCTAGTGTTAACTGACACCTTTTAAGACTTTCTCTACCCTTATGGTCTGGTGGACTGGACAGAGAACTCTTTGGATATACGTCCAGTCCTTCGTTGTCAATCTTGACCTGTACCTTGTTGTCTGACCAAGGTTTATCCTTTTCCTCATGCAGTTCCGACATATA